>WEIS01031650.1:0-15982 GCA_013389965.1 Todus mexicanus | reverse complement strand
AGATTTGGAGGGTTTTGGCCATCTCTACTAGAGTTTTATTTCCCCGGCCTTTTAACGATCCATACTGCCTGTTGTGTTTGTTCAGCATTGTGTTTCCACTTACTACGCTTTTCCTCTGAGGAAGAAATTATTTGTTACCATTATATTTTTGCTCACAGCACTACTGCCTGAATGCTAAACTTTCATCCCCCCAAATGACACCTTTTACAATTGATTCTTTGTTCTGTGATCAGATAAAGACTTACAGTGTCGTGGCTTGGCAAAATTTTGCTTAAAACTTGCAATGAAGAAATTGTACAGCTCTTGGTGCTCCCTGAGAGATAGAGCTGTCAAACGAGAAGTCCAAATGGAGGTTCAGATTTCTAGGTCTGATGTTGCATTGTAGGGGTATCTGGAGAGTCTGACTATGAGACACAGTAGGGTCCTTTGTATAGCTTGTCTAAAATTATATTTTTAATGGGAGGGAATGCAGTTTGATATAAGTGAGCATGTAAGAACAGCAAAGAGATTATTTTAGTTCATAAAAAATGCTTTCAAAAACTTGCCAGCTTCGTGGAAGTGATGTTCTTCCATGAAACATTTTAATTTTGTCAAAATATTTTGGAAAAATGAAAGAAATAGTCTATCTTTATTTGTTTGAACTGCCCTTTTTCTTGAGTCAGTCTAAATTATGCTTAGCACTAAAAGACAGAATCATGTACCCAGGGGTCTCGGTTATCAACTTGAACTATTAATTTATATCTGGGGAGCTAGAAATATAAAATATCCACAGCATGTCTGTTTGCCTTAGCCTGATGAGAGAGACAAACATGCAATCAACTCTGTAAATATCAAAAGCTAGGGGAACTGTTATCCACAACTTACCTAATTACTTTAGCTTGTTTACTTCAACAAAGCAAGATGAGTGATGTTAATTGATCATCAGGTTTGACTTTTTGGTGCTTATATTTTAATAATTTTCTTCAGTCATGCAACTCTTCATTGGTTCTCTGCTTATTTTTATGGCATTGGCATAACCTGCTGCCCTCACTGCTCTTTTTTTCCTGGCCTTTAATGATGTCAACGTTGAAAAGAGAACCTAATTTTGATTATATATAGAAAAATGTAGTCACTGTGCTGCACACTCCCTCTCATCCTCTAGACCCCTAAGAGTAAGATATCAGTTCATTACGTAATTTGACCAAAGAATAAAACTTGGTGTTTCATCATTATTTTAGTACACTTTCTTTAATGAAATCATTCTGAAACATAACCATTATTAGAAATGAGATTAAGGCATAGCTTTTCAGCCAGAGGTAGTGTAATTTGGTTGCGCAGTCAGTTGTTATGATTAACAACTTGTTTAAAAGTTGTTACAATTAGCCTTTCTTTCCTTAACCCTTGGCTCACTTTTAGGCTGGGACCAGTAAGGCTATAGTAGCAGTTCTCTTTGAAATGAACACAGCATTTCTTTGGTCCATGAAGGTGGAACCAAATGATGATCAGCAAGTTACCTCAAGGCTATTGGCTGTGCTGTTAGGAGAGTTAGAGGATCTTTACCCATAAGGGTGCATACAGAAAAATGTATGTTATGTCTACTTTAATAATCAGGAAGGAAAATTTAAGATTAATAAGATTTAGCATTAAAGAAACAATGTTACAATGGCAGGGTAACCAAGACAAAGAAATAAATCACTGCTGTTGAAAATGGCAACAGTAGAGGTAGAAAGCAGTTAATGAAAAGTTGGTAGCTGGAAGAGTGAGATCAGAGAGAAATACCGGGTGCAGGTGGCCTGAGCAATGAATTGGAGATGCCAAAAAGAGGTGTAGTACCCGCAAGTTGATATTATTGGTTTCAAATGGGTATTAGCACACACACACTGTATAATTGTAAATATGACTGGTAGACAGGACTTAAAGGTCCAGAAATTACAGAAACCACAGTACAAGTCATATAACTGTAGTGGAAATCAATGGTACGCCGTGATTAGATAAGACCTGCTGGTATGCATAAGATAGGATTTATGACTCAAAGCTACTTTGGAGGAATGTGGAAAAATATCTACTGATTTTGTGTCAACCCAAGAGTGGATGTGAATTTAGTTAGAAGTCCTTGAGGTGCTATGCATGGGAAAAAAATATAATAAGGAGATCTCTCATTATAGAAGGGTTTATCTTTTCGAATTCAGATTAGAAGATAAATGGTACTAATAATAATAGGGGTTAATTATTTGTGGATGTGATTTCTTCACAACCTACTGAAGGACTATAAAAAGTTGATGCTATTTTAAAATTTAATTCAGTATGACCTTTCAGCTTATCCTTAAAGCTCATCTTTAAAAACAACTGCTTGTATCAAGTGTTAACCAGATGGTTCAGTTTATATTACGTAGGATCGTGAACATAAATCTAATTAAAGGTTTTCAACTTTTATTTTGATTTTTAAGAAATTAAGTAAGATGCTGATGTGTGTTGGACCAATACAAGATTTTTAATAAAGGATTATTTCAAATCTATTTGTATCAAAGTAAAAAAATAAATTAAAAAAATAGTTGAAATTTGTTTCCTTAAGAAAAAAGAGGAGAAAAAAAGCCAGTAGAGAGGAATTCCAAGTATAACTGGGGATCAACATACTAAAGTGCTGTCAGAAGCTTGCAGGAATTTTGAAAAATTGTACTGATCATCCAAGGAAGTACTGTCTTGGAAGTCCAAGAGTAGCAGATTGCTGAGACTCACCAAACCCAAAGCTGACTTAAATCTTGTGAAGGAAATGAAAAGCAATTGTAGGCTATGTTTTTTTTTCCTAGTACTGCAAATAAAGACAACAAAGGAAATGTGTATGTACAGAAGGGAAGAGGGAATGTTTTACAGTTGGAAGATTACAGTTTGCAAAGGTCCAGATCCAAAAGCATGAGCATTTGTCTTGGTTTTCGATATGGGAGATGAGGTAGGACATAGGGGTGTGAACCAGGTGGTGAATGAGAAAGAGACTTGAAGAAAGATAAGTTACTGCAATTGTTACAGAGATCAAACTCTTAAGAGCCAAACACTCTTGTCTTCTCTTCTATAGAGAAAAGTGTTTCCAACTCAAGAGTACTGTAAAAATGGCAATTGACATTTCAGATTCATTAAGATTGTTAAAACATGCATTAAGTACTTCTTGCTGTTGTACAACTGGAGCATAGCAAATATATTTTTTATATTTAAGAAGGGGGAAAGAAACAGATTCAGGTAACTGCCGACATGTTCATTTGCCCTCGATGAATAGCAAACTAGAACACATTTTGAATAAGAGAGTAATTTAAGAAGTTGAGGCAAATGTTAAGTTTCATTAAATATAGCACGTGTTTACAGAAAGTAATACTGATCTCCCAAACTAGCTCATTTAAAAACTGGTTTTGTATATGTACCTAATGTAGAACTAATCAAATTATAATTTATTAAAGTATTTGTTGTGGGACTTGATGAGAAATTATTCATTGAAGTAGGAAAAAGAGAAATATTAATGCCAAAGGTAGTTCTTATGTGGGTAAGGAGCTTAAAGAGGTCTCAGAATGAGCAGTGTTGTGAAGAGAAATAATAGCCTATTGGAATTTCTTACGTCTGCCTTTGGGATGCATTTTATTTATTCATGATCATGGTATTGTATTTGGTTTGTATTGCGGGGTTTTGGTAGCAGGAGAGGGGCTACTGTGAGAAGCTGCTAGAAGCTTCTCTGGCTCCAAGTGGGACCTGCTGCTAGCCAAGGCCAAGCCCATCAGCGCTGGTGGTAGCACCTCTGGGATAACATATTTAAGAAGGAAAAAAAAAAAAAATTGCAAAAAAATCTGCAGTGAAGAGAGAGGAGTGGGACGTGAGAGAAACAACTGTGCAGACACCAAGATCCTCCAGGCACTGGAACAGAGATTCCCCTGCAGCCCATGGGGAAGACCACGGTAAGGCAGGCTGTCGCCCTGCAGCCTATGGAGGACCCCACGCTGGAGCAGTTCCTGAAGAGCTGCAGGCTGTGGGAAAGACTCACTTTGAAGAAGTTTCTGAGTGACAGTCTCCTGTGGGATATACTCTACACTGGAGCAGGAGAAGAGTGTGAGGAATCTTGCTGCTGAGGAGGAGTAACAACATGTGATGAACTGACCACAATTTCCATTCCCCGTCCCTCTGTGTCACTGGAAGGGAGAGAAATGGGGAACAAAGTTGAGCCTGGGAAGTAGAGGGGGAAGGTATTTTTAAGATTTGGGTTTATTTCTCATTGTCCTACTCTGATTTGATCGGTGGCAAATTAAATAGTTTTTTTTTCTCCCATGTCGAGTCTGTCTTTTGCCCATGACCATAATTGGTGAGTGATCCCTCCCTGTCCTTGTCTCAACCCACAACCTTTTTATTTTCTCCTCCTGATCACATGGTACTTTGTCACCACCTGGGCTTAAACCATGACAGGGATGAAAATGATAGTGTAGTAGAAAGTGAAGCTGGGAGTCATACTAATGCTCAAATAATTGTTTTTATATAAATGGTTCCTCTATTTGTATAAATAGTTTTTTAAAAAATTATTGTTAGTGTAATTGAAATTTGAGTCTAATCCAAGAATCATTATTGGTAATGATTAGTACTATAATTATTAATTATATTCTATAAATACATAATTATTATAGAAAAAGCATATGTCTATGCAGATGTTATAATAACAACAATATCACCACAGTTAAAATTGTTATATATACTTAGAATCTACTGCTTTTTCCTAATGTTATGCTAACCCTTACCCAGCTCCTCTTGTCCCTAAGGTTGATGGTTTTATTAAGGTGTTGGTGATGGGGGTGATTATGGTGACTTGTTATCATTTAGGGTCCTCAGCTAGGAGGATGTTCATATTGATTGTTTCTTCTTCCTCACTTCAAGGTCAACTTGGAATTAGTTTTCTATATTTGCTAACATCCATTTATGCTTTTCTCTTTCTTCATTGGTCTGCAGCTCCATGTTGTATCCAAACTTACATGACACCTTTAAGTATGTTGGAAAGCATTTTTGTATCCTTTCTTACTCCTATATCCAGTTTTGTCCAGCTCTAGATCTGCTTTTTTTATCTGACCATTGGTATGTTGTTTATAGCTTGGGATTCTCCATTGTCAAGTAGGTGCTCCATCTTGTATCTCCCACACCTGTACTCCTCTACATTGCATCCCATGTGTCCACTTTGCAAGGCCTTTGCTAAGATACCAGTCCTGTATTTCTCTACAGTACATTATTATAATAGAATCGTAAAACCTGGATTACTCCCTAAAATGGCAAAGAAAATTAAATCATGTTACCCATAGTTAGCTGGTCAATTAGAAAGATTGCTGTTTGAGCTAAACCAAATGTGACAAAGCTGCGGACAGGCCAAGATCTAATAATAATATAATCTCCGTTACACTGGAAGAGCTGGAGGACACAGACAGGTTAAATCATGTGAGATAACCTGATACTTCAGAGTGGGAGATGACATTCATATGGACTAATAATAAAATAATTGCTTCTATAAACTGTGGCCTTGCCAGTTACTTTGGGAAGAACAGATGAAGGGAAGGACTTGCGTGTAATAGTTACTAACGGCAAAAAAAGCCACCTGAAAAAGGTATATGTGATCCTAGGATGTGCTACATACGCTAGCTTTGTTTAGGGTGGAAAAAATAAAACATTTGCTCACCAAAAGGGCTTTGTTTGAAATTGTCTTGTTTGTCCTGGATGCTTATGTTCAGGAAAAACTTGTTCAGATGTGAGAAATGGAGAATCTCTGTATGAGTTAATTGCATGAGTGCAGCCAGAGTCACTCCAGAGAGCATGACTTGCACTGAGATCCAAAGGTCTAAGAAGTACAGCATGAAAACACCTAGGCCACCTTGGGCTGTCAACCTGGGTAGGAAGGAAGCAAGCTGCGCAGAGTCTTGGGTTGGAAGGAGTAAACTTTCTCTTGGGCTGTTAGACAAAGCCTGGCACTGCATGAAAGTATCTGTAGCAATTCTAGACCCAAATGGAAGTGTTTGCATGCCACTGTGCTACACTTTGTAGGTGCTGGTTTGGATCACTGGTAGAGCTGGAATTTGTGTGCTGTGGTACATAGGAAAGGTATTTCCTAAAGAAATGGTGCACTTATTCTTGTGGGCTGTACACATCACAGCAAATGAATGATTTAATGATCAGGTTCAGGAGAGATGAATGTGATTGTAAAATCATGTCAGAACAGTGAGGGATTTGAGGTGGAAGGCTCAAGCTCCACTCAGAAGGTGCTGTAAACTGAAGCTGTAGTGTGGCTTCTGCCTTACTCTCTCTCTCTTGTGCTCAACATAGAATTTAACCCGTAGATGGATGGTTCATGAACTCAGTAATGTTCTGATTGCCTGCCATTTTATAATTTTCCTTTAATTTTTTACTCCCAGGCAAAGATTGACTGTCAAATCTACTGTAAGATTTAAGTAATTCTTGTGCCTCATTTATTTGGAAGAAGCCACTTGCTATGGTGCATCTCAGCTGGGCTTCACTTCTCGCCTCCTAACACATGATTTACTTGTTACCTCTGTTGTAGACAGAAGGCCCATTCCAAAAATCAAAATGTCGAGGAGTTCATTTTGCGTATTGTGAAATGTTTATTTCATTGCTATTACCAGTTTTGGCAGTGCTTTAAATCAAAGGTTGAACTGGAAATATTATCACATAAACGAATGAAAAAGAAAAATTGTCATCTTTGAATTTTGAAAAAATAATCCCCAAAAGACAAGTTATTTTCAGTGGAATATGTTGTTTTAAAAGCAAGTCCAGTTTGACAAGTTTTTCTCTTCATCTTTTTAATGGTTAGCTGAAATATTTACAAGGAAAACTGAAGATTGAACTCAAATGATTGCTGATAGGTGGGATTTTCTGATCTTCTGAAAAAACCCCTTATATTTAGCGAGTACTCTATATATGCTGTTCGTAATTTTGTGGGGACATTCACCCTTGCTGATCTATCAAGGGGGGATATCATTTAGTCAAGGTCTTGTCAGGTTAGGTTAATGATTGGACTAGATGATCTTAAAGGTCTTTTCCAGTTTAAGAAATTCTGTGATTCTGTGATCATGTGTAAAACAATTATGCGATTTTCTGCACTTATACTGGTTACATCAAATTTGAGGTGTTGATGTGGTGTGAGGCAAGGCCTTCATTTGTACAATGTGGCTTTTCACTTATTGGTAATTAATAGTAAAGACACTTCAGGAAGCAGCCTATCTCTCTCTGACAGAGGGGGTTGTGTATATATATCTATGTATCTATCTATGTGATATCTTCAGGTTTAGTGTTTGCCTTACACATCTTGGCAAGAGTTTTGGCTGTAGGGAGTCTTGGAGTCTCAGGAAAAAGTGCTATATTAAGGCTTCATGGGGTTTTGTTTATGGGGCTTCTGGAACATTGCAAACTCCAAAACCCAACTATTTTCCCTACCTGTTTTGCTGACAGTAACATCAATCAAACTTGAATTTGAGTCTCTGTCATCTTAATATAAGGCAGCTTCCCTAGAAACAGTTACTCATGGCTCCTGGTGACTGCCAGCAGCCTGTGAGTATATGTGACAACATTCCAGGTCCCCAGGGTGAGCTGCAAGGATGAAGGAGGAAGCCCCAAGCCCACTGTGGGTTTCTCTTGTGTGTGGTGACATCCTGCGCAGCATACCCACTGATGCTGTTTTGCTTCAGTTTCTGCCACCCCCAGAAAGCACACAGGAACAGTGTCTTGAGATTATGGAAGTATTTGTCTCTCTTTCTATATATACACAGCCACTTAACTCCCTCTTTCAGTGAGGGATTCTGTTGAGTTTTTTGGAAGAGAAGATAAATTGTAGTGAAAAAGGAATATGAGGTGAGGTGTAGTTCTACTGATGGTAAAGTTTCTCTGGGGAAAAAGAGCTGTGGGGGGAAGTTTAATGTTTTAACAGTCATGCAACTGTGTTTGATTATGGAGAACCAGTTTGAAGTAAGCTGGATAAAAAGGCAGGTTTGTTTTCTTGTTTGGTCGGTTTTGTTTTTCTTTCTTAATGGCTTATTTTATTTATTTATTTATTTATTGAATTTTCTCTAAAGCATGAGAGTCTCTAAGTGGAAACGTAGCAGAAGAAAGGAAAAACTAAACCCAAGCTAACTCAGGACACGTGTGTGCTTTAGCACCAGGCTCTGTTAGAATTCACTGGAAATACTGGTGGTCATGACAGGAAATGATACTTTCTTTTGAAGAAGTAAACTAAATTGGTGCTAATTACAGCTCTTTGAGACATTAGAATGCCAGGTCTCTTGCAGTCTTCACATGAACTTAATAGTTTAGTTAAAATAAAGTTTTCGCATCTGGCTTCTAGCATGATATTAAAGCTAGATACTTAAAAGTCTCTGGGTTTGGGATTCCTCTCCTGTTTTCCACGTCAATTACAACTATGTTAGAATCCTAGAATAATTAAGGCTGGAAAAGACTTCTGAAATCATCGAGTCCAGCCTGTGACCTAACACCACCATATCAGGTAAACCATGCCACTAAGTGTGGCATCCAGTCTTTTCTTAAACACCTCCAGGGATGGTGACTCTACCACCTCTCTGGGCAGTCCATTCCAGTGTTTTATAACCCTTTCTGTGAGGAAGTGCTTCTGAACATCCAGCCTGAACCTCCCCTCGTAGAGCTTCAGGCTATGCCCTCTTGTCCTGTTGCAAATTGCCTGGGAGAAGAGCCCATCCCTCTCCTACCTACAACTTCCCTTCAGGTAGTTGTAGAGAGTGATAAGGTCCCCCCTGAGTCTCCTCTTCTCCAGGCTGAACAACCTCAGCTCCCTCAGCCTTTCCTCATGAGACTTCCCCTCCAGTCCCTTCATGAGTCTGCTCGCTCTCCTCTGGACCTGCTCCAGCACCTCAATGTCCTTCTTGAAGTGAGTGACCCAGAACTGCACACAGTACTCGAGGTGAGGCCTCACCAGTGCCGAGTACAGGCTTCGGTTTGAAATGTAAAAAGTGTGAGAAACGTTCCATCTGAGCAACCTCTAGTCCACCATCTTGGTAACCAGCTACCTACTAAGGAGGTGCCTCTGAGAAATGGGGACATTAGTTGTCTTCAACATATAAACATGTAAACATAAGGAAAAACTTTTTCACAGTGAGGGTGACAGAAGACTGAAGCAGGCTGCCCAGAGAGGTTGTGGAGTCTGTTTCTGGAAANTTCTATAGAAGAGTAGGGGTTGGAAAGTACCTCTGGAGATCAGTGAAATGTGTGACTTGCTCTAGGTGATCCTGCTCTGGCAGCGGGGTTGGACTAGATGTTTCAACGTCCTTTCCAACCCTTAACATTCTGTGATTCTATGATATGTATTTGTTATGGCCCTGATTTACAATTAAAAAATGCCCAAATTAAACAATGCAAATTGTAGGAAAGTAAAAGGGAAGTATGTATGTAAGCCATTGAAGTTGGCCCGGTCTGAATGAGTTGGTGGTTGGCTAATAACCAATGCTTCATCACTAAGCAAATGTTTTTAACTCCTTCCTGTATTTGAATATTTGCTTCCAAAATCCAGTTCAGGTTCATTAGCATGCTATGGATAGCCTCTAGCTATACATGCAAGTCCTATCTCTCCATCCATTTTGCATTTCAGGCAATTAGCTTAATTTATATTAGAAAGAGACACTAATTGGAAGGGAAGGAAAACGTAGGTAGCAACATGCCAATGACAATTAAGGTAATGCATCACCCCTTACTTGGATAAATTTTCATGAAAGAAGCTCTTGTCAGAGGTCAAATAAGCCTAATCAGAACTTCAATCCTTGCAAGGTGGACAGTGTAGCATTCCCTACTTCATATGAGTGGATAAGCTGAAACACAAAGTAAATGTTGTATTTCATTTTACACAATAAGTGACAGCCAGAGGTCAAAAAAGAAGAGAGAAGTTCCAGGCCCATGAAGAGCCTTGACTGTGGCAGGTTTCTAGAAGATGTATGATAATTACTGAATTTCCTGTGGCAAAACTCATCCATAACATCAGTGATGTAGATCAGGGATTTGGTACACAGGCTGGAAAATGATTGTTAAAAATCTTTATTCTCTCTGGAATGAAGATAATTGCCCATTCTGCCAAAGACTAATTATGTTTGACCTGCTTGTGTCTTGTGGCCCTGAAGCAGAGCTATCCAAAAATGCTGTAGCAACACTTTAGATAGGGTCTCACTTTTTACAGTCTGACCAACCTTTTTTTTCTTCTCTCTGCTTTATCTCTAGAATGCAACAGCAACAACAACAACGTCGACTGTTCACAGCTGCCCTCCTGGCAGTTGTTTTCCTTCTGGCAGCTGTGAGTACTACCGAGGCTGGCAAAAAAGAGAAGCCAGGTAAGCTCCAGTGTAATTCAGAGTTAATCCTTGAGACAGACTGTGTCTCAGACTGTGTGTGGGAGAATGTCAAATGCTCCTGGTTTTGTTATGAAATCTGTGTCGTTTGTTAACCTTTTGACTTACAGGGTAGGAATTTGTGGCTGTGACACGTTGTTTTATGTTTAAATAGGAAAACAGAAAGTAGTTTCCGTGAAAGTTGACAACTTGACAGCCCCAGAGACTGGAGTCTTTAGTTTATCACAGAGTGGGTATTGCAAGGTAGCTTAAAATTTGCTCCGGGAATAGGTTCATTCTTGAGTTAGAGAGAACCGAACAGGAGTGATGAAAGGGCTGTTATCGTGTTGCTCATTCCATGTTGTATATGACAATGCTATGGCAGCGCTGTGTGATGTGGAAATCCAACAAAGAGTTGAACTAACTCACTGCTGCTAATAGACAGCCAGCCAGCCAGCTGTAATTGCTTTCTGTCAGTGATGAACTCAGACCTCATTATAGGAGAGACAGGCCTGGGGTGGAAAATTCACATCTATCAAATCTGGTTTTGACATTTTTTAAGGAACACATTGTTTGGTGGTTTTATTTCGGTCTTATTGTTTACAGGCTACTTACTCACCAGTTAATATTACCTGTAAGTCTATAAGAATTAGTGTTTCCCTTAAAAAATGGTGTTTCTAACCATTGTGGCTGTATGGAAATATGAGAAAATATGAACATAAATGCATAAGAGCTACAAGGAAAATGATTTTATATAAGGTTATTATTTATTCTGAAGAAAAGGATGCTGAGGGGAGACCTTATTGCTCTCTACAACTACCTGAAATTATGTTGTAGAGAGGTAGGTGCTGGTCTCTTCTCCCAAGTAACTAGTGATAGGACAAGAGGGAATGGCCTCAAGATGCACTAGGGGAGGTTTAGACTGGACATTAGGAAAATTTTTTCATGGAAAGGATTGTCAGGCATTGGAACAGGCTGCTCAGGGAGATGATTGAGTCACCATCTCTGGATGTATTTAAAAGCTAATGCATTACTCCTGTGAACCCGTGGGTTTGATAGCATTGCTGTCTTTTCTCATCAGACTTCGATTTGAGGATTTTATTTAAAATCACGATCCTTACTTTTGTCCCTGAGCAGCAAACCCACCTGTATTAACATTTCAAGTACACTTGTCCCATGTAGTTTTTAAGTCTTCTTTGGAGTTCTAGTCACATTCTGATATAAAATGTGGTATGATGTACCAAATAAAAAATTTGTATCCTACAGCTGTTCCCTGGAGCTGCTCAAATTCAACAACACCAACACATAACGTTTCTAATCTGTATAGTGTGTAGTGCTTTAGTTGGAACTGAAAATATTTCCATGCAATCAGCTATTGGATACAGATGAATGTCCTTTTTGAGTGAGTCCACTTGCATGTTTTGTTCAGTGATACCTGAGGGTTTCTAGATTACTCCCCTTTTCCACGGGAGAATATCTAAGTGGACTAGTAGACATGGTAGTGGGACTGAACTTGAATAATCCACCCTACTTTGGAGTCAAAGAGGTTGACCTGTCTGCAGAGCTGTGACAAGATGCCAGACCCATTGCTATTGAAGCAATTGTTTTATAAATGTCTTCCTTATTCATCCTTTCAGGTGCTAGGACTGTTTAGTGAAGTTTAGGGAACTTCTCCATGGGCTCTGGGTACTGACCACTTCTCTTGCTTGGGTTTGGTTCCTTGTCTTCATCCAGAGAAAAAGGCGAAGAAGTCTGACTGCGGGGAATGGCAGTGGAGTGTCTGTGTGCCCACCAATGGTGACTGTGGACTGGGAACACGTGAGGGCACTCGCACTGGAGCTGAGTGCAAACAAACCACCAAGACTCAGAAGTGTAAGATTCCCTGCAACTGGAAGAAGCAATTTGGAGGTAAGCAACACTCTTGCAAGGGACTTGCTTTGTTTTTGCTGAAGAATGGAGCAGGAACCCTCTGTTTTCTGCTTAGCTCTGCAGATGCCTTGGCGAAGGGGCTACTCTGTATTTCGAGTTCATCAGAGCTAGAACACCTAAGGCATCAGAAGGCAGCATCTCCAGAGAAAAACAGCTCCTCTGCAGAGAACCCATATAAAATACTTATAGTAAATTCAGTCTTCCAGCAGCTGAAATCTGGTCTCCTGTGGTGTACAGTTCTATTTAAGGCAGAAATGTAAGCATCGTGTTTACTCACAGCTGTGAATCTCTGCGATGGTTACTGCAGGCTTTATGTGACCTTGCAATGTGTGATTTGCAACATGAAACATGGGTGGCTACCACTGCCTGCAGTGAAAGGAGTGAATGAAGACCAGTGTGTTTCATCTATATTATTCATTTCTGAGGGTCATGTGTAGCAATTCTGAAAGATATGCCAGATCTGTCCTGGACAAGATATCTGTCCAGTACTCAGATCTGATTACTTTTGCAAACTTGGCTTTTTTCTAGCAAACAGCTTATAATGTCTTTGACATTGTCATTCTGATTTTACCAAGGCAATCAGTGCTGCAGTTTCAGACTTGGCAAGTTCATAGTTGCATATATGTTCTTGAAACTATCCAAGCCTTATTTGGTAACCTTTGGCATCACACAAATGGAGGAACATAGAATGTGAATGATGTTTTCTACTTCTGTTGTGGTTTTGTTTGTTTGTTTGTTTTTGATGTGGGTTTTTTGTGTGTTTAGCTTTTTGTGGATTTTTTAAAAAATTTGTTGTGTATCTTCATGGTTGAGTGTATTTTTCTTTATATGCCAATAATGTGATATCCATGCAAAAGCAAGATGATTAAATTTTAGAATATTTAGGCAGGGAGACTGCAATTATCACTGCAAGTCATTAAAGTTTTTTGGTATTCCTTTCTTCAGTTGCGTGATCCTTTTGTCTACAAGCACTGATTGTCTGTGACATCCTATTACACTCAAAACATTTTTATTTTCACACTCAGTCATTCAGTTTTAAAAATTGCCATTTATTTGTTCATTGCAGCAGAGTGTAAATACCAGTTCCAGGCCTGGGGAGAATGTGACTTGAATACTGCCCTGAAAACTCGAACCGGGAACCTAAAGAGAGCCCTTCATAATGCTGACTGCCAGAAGACTGTTACAATCTCAAAGCCCTGTGGGAAGCTTACCAAACCCAAACCTCAAGGTAAATTCCATTTGCTGAAAGCTGCACACTCGTTCATTTAAATCACTGGATTTGTGGTGTCCCATGTGCTTCAGTGGGAACTCAGTAGTACAGGAGACTGTACTTTCACGGCCTTTCCTCAGTTCTGCACTGCTCCTATCTCTCAGTGGTCAGGCAG
Organism: Todus mexicanus; assembly: GCA_013389965.1. Classification (NCBI taxonomy): domain Eukaryota; kingdom Metazoa; phylum Chordata; class Aves; order Coraciiformes; family Todidae; genus Todus; species Todus mexicanus. The sequence continues at coordinate 2,328 of WEIS01031650.1, read as the reverse complement.
ACAGTATTCCTGATTTGTATAGTCAAGGCACACAAGAGATGAGCTGAAGATTAGAGCTCCAATTTTAACCTTAGACCACCTGTACTGCTATGACTAGATTTCCAGAGTACAGATGCTTTTCATAGCTCGCCTGTTGATGGGAACAGACCAATAATAGCATGTAAAAAAATACCTCTTTATAAAGACACCTTTTATATAGGCTTTGTTTGATGTTGAAAAAAGGACTGCTTTCCTTCTGGACTTGTAGTATTGAAGGGATGTTCTGCTCACTGCATGCTGTAATCTGTGGATGTTCTGTGCCCTTGGGGTTCTATATTCTTTATTCAAAGACAGCAGGAAGGAGAGTACAGAATGTATATATCATTTAAACGGGAGAGACAGCGTAATTCTTAGTACACAGAAGGACATATGCCCTGCATTTGTGCTTCCAGGTGTCCCTTAGACAAACTTATTTTCTTTCTAATCATTAAAGCCTTCTAATGTACTCATTTGTTGGAGTAGCAGGTGTTGTGTGTGTAGGATGATTTATAGTGGAATCTAAAACTGTGAGATCTTGTTTGAGATACAAAAGTGATGTGCTGTAAGTTGATTATCCAAGCTATGCCACCCTGGCATTTGTTTGCTTACAACCAGCTAGGTATGTTTAACACACCGCAGGCTCTGAATACTTTGATAATTATAAAAAATAAATGTAATTAGGAGTGACAGGTGCAACTGGGACAAGTAATTTTCAAATTGTGGGGGGTGGTGCACCATTGATCTGAGGAGTACCTGCAGCTGGCCTGCTCTCCTTGTGCAACCAGACACACGTCTGATGAGGTGTCAGGTGCTTTCTGTGTGTCTGCATGCATCCGTCTGCTTTGCAGTCACTACAGCTGGAACTGGTCTTCCTTGTACAACATCCATGGAGTTATCAGATAAGCGCTGAGTCTAAAACATGCATAGATAATAACAAACCATGAAGCAGAACGGGTACAACTAGATTTTCAGAGACCAGCTGACTTTATTGAGTTGCTAGCAATAAGCATCTTCATTTGGGGCTCGAAGTGACCAAGTGTGAATGCAGGAAAGACTTTGAGCTGTGTGATTTTATTGGTTGTAAGGCTAGGGGGTGGACTTTTTTCTTTGTTGGTTGTTTTTTGGTGTTTTTTGGAGTAAGTTTCTATGCCTAGGTGTCATTTTGGAATTTATTGAGTGATGCTTCCTATTGTGCCGCCGGAACGCCACTGCCATGTGAGCCACTAGTAGCTCTCTGCCTTATTCTGCTCCCACTGAGGCAGTATATTCTATCAGTGGCTCTCAGAAGAGGAGAGAGGGAGACAAAGCTGGGCATTGATGCAGCATCATTTTGGGAGAGCAACACTTTGGGTGATGCAGAGTCATTTTTAAGTTATGGTTTTAAAGGCAGAGGTGGTAAAATTGCTGAATTGGAGTTACTGTTAACTGATTGTAGATATGAATGAGTTATAGCTGAGATTGAAACTCAGATTGGGACTGAGTGCAGCAAGCATAGTTATGTGGTTTGACTTAATTAGGAAATCTGACTTTGATTTGAAGGAATGCAAAAGGAGAAATGGGTACAAACATGAGTTTGTGATCATAATAACTGTGGGCAGAAATTCTGCTCTCCTGCTTTGCATTAGAAATCTCACAGCATCTTCCTGCATGCCACCTGCTCGTTCATCTGCTGTTGGCATTAGTTGGAGCACCATGCATGGAAGTCACACACTCGCAGCCTGCCAGGGTCCTGAGCTAAAGACAAGAAATCCATATTGCAGATCTGTGGGTATAACTACATGGGAGCTACACCGGACAGTGTGTTGGCAGCAGCAGGGGGAACTAGAGTAAGAAATTAGATCAAGCAGATTAGTACTGCATGAAATGTTGTGTCCTACTGAACTTTATTTCTGTATTAAAGATCTGTGTGCTGACATGTTAGCTGCAGTAAGAATATTTGTTTTCTTCCTGAGGTGAAGGAAATTACAGGTTGGAGGTAAATCCCTGCCCACGTCTAGGTAAAGGAAAAATTAAACTGTATTAAATCTATAATTAGAATAGGACCCAATTTAATTCTTCTCTGTTCTACAATGGACTGCAGGTACATATTAGCCTTCCTTTTCACCCATAGCATCACATCAATGGCTCAAGACTACAAAAGAAAAAGTGTATGATACATTATTTGGAAGCAGCAGGGTTTTTTCCTGAGGCACACTATTGTATAAGCTCTCATTAATATGCAGCTAGACCTGTAAATGCTGATCCAAGTGCCTTACGTTCCTACTGTGATTGCCTGGAGGAGCAGGGCAGCAGCTCTCTGGCATTTGGGAG
>WEIS01031649.1:0-11236 GCA_013389965.1 Todus mexicanus | reverse complement strand
TAGGACAGATGCAAGGTATTTTATTTCACCAGTCAGTGTACTCCCAGCCTCTTGGCTGGGAGCCAGGAATGGTTCTAGGTTTGAAAACCTTTAGCAGCAGAGCTGCTGGGTGCTCATGTTCCCAGGATTAAGTTTTAGAATGTCAAATGAACTGCAGCAATGCAGCTCTTATCTGTCTTTGTAATGATCTATAAATTTAGGGATTAATTGTTAAGATAGCCAGATGACAGCTCGGAAGGAATCAGGAAGTGCACTTGTGAGTGACTTTCCAACCAGTAGAGTTTCTACTGTTAATTTAAAGAATGAGGATGAAATTTTGAACTGATTTAGAGGGCCCCTGAAGGATCTGAATTTAGTGTCTGTTACAAACCTGTGCCATAGTAAGGTTCAGAATAAAAATTAAGAGAGGCAGAAAGCAAAAAGGGATCCAGTTAATATTAAATTGAACTTACCATAATCTTGTTTCTGGCATTTTCCATTAAAGGAAGATCCACTTCTGAAGAGGCAATCCCAGAGGAGCTGGTGCTTCAGAGTTTGGGAAGTTTTGGAGATGCTGTGCTTACATGGATGAATATATAACTGGTCATTTTCCAATTTTCAGTGAGATGTATGGGAAGTGAATTCTTGCAAACTCTAGAAACCTTATGGTACATTCACTGGATTGCTTTATGCTGTATATTAGATAAAGTAGTTAAATATGGTGATTGTGATGTATGTTATGGCAGCTGCAGACAAACTTAAACTAGAGAAATAATTTGCACGGTTACATTTGTATTCTGTTTGGAGAGTAAATCCATGTAAGGTGTAGTGATGGTGCTCTCCTGTCAAATACCAAGAGGGTGGGTTTTTTTCTTCTTAACTGTACAGTGAATAAATTGAAAAAGTTCTAGAGATGCCAGTAGGTAGTGAAAAAAGATCCAGAAGAAATGGTGGCACCCCTAAAATCTTTATTGTGGAAAAGTGCAAACAATCCTCGTGGTGCTGTGGTTGTGTATTGTTGGGAGAGGAAGGGTTAGTCCATCCTGTCATTACTATCTACTTCTTCCTGTTTCCTAATTCAAAGTCCTTATTTTGAATCAATCTTGACCCGAATGGTACAATTCGGAGCTTTGCTGTTGGCTTCAGTCTGATCAGGTTTGTGTTTTCAATACCAAGAATTGTTTGTCTTGCTCTGTGAATGACAGCATGTCCTGGATGGCTCTGGGTTAGTTCTGCACAGTGTAAAAGGTTTTGAAATGTGTGTACATACAAATACAAATAATGTGTGTATATAGCATATCCATAAAATATTTTACAGGTATTTTATTATAGGGGAGAACTATGATTGTAGGGAATTAATATCTTTCCAGGAATGCATATTTAAAATTGAACTACTTTCTTAAGCTTGTTTTACCTTCCTGGAAATACAGAATTCCAGTTCCTCTTGTTTAAATTTGGGCATGTTCTCCTGTTATGACCACTTTTATATGGCCTACATAGTCTTCAGTTCCACAGCCAGATTTAGAAAGTAGTTGACAATATTTGTTAAGATTTGCTTTTTTGTTTGTTTGGGTGGGAGGTTTTTTTTGGAGGGGGATGGAGTTGATTTTAGTTTATTGGTTTGAGGTTGTTTGTTGTTTTTGGTTTTTTTTGCTTTGACCTGCTGAACTATCTTTTATTAATAATTAATAAAAGCCACCTGGGAGTTACCTACATGTGGTAATACCCCAGACAGTGGTTCCAGCTCCAGTAGTGACATAAATTCATAGATCAACCCAGTACAGCGCTTCATCATTCACCTGGCAGCACTCTACCAGAAAGCAATTGAAACAGGATGCTAGCACCAGGCTTAGTGGATGGAGATTGTATTTCACAAGGATGAGGTCAGCATGAGGGGAAAGAATGGGTATTATTATCATTAGTGCTTCAAGGAACAAGCCCTTATCTCTTCAAACCTTTTTGCACTTGAAGAAAAGAATAGCCGTGGTTGATGTAAGAAATGACATCTGGACTCCTGGGTGGCCCACCCCTGTGGAGCTCACTCTTCTTGGAGGCATTTTTCCTTAGATTTGGGAGAGCTGAGGCGAGGTTGTCTTCATTCCTTGCATGTGGCTGCAGGAAACAGGACTTTTCATGAAGGAAGGAAGAGGAGACTTCTGTGCTCCCACAGCACTGGGAGACTTTACCCTCAAAGAAAACTAAAAGCTGAGGGCAAGTTGCAGGGAGCTGCCACACCACATGTTTTTTTCACCATATTTTCTTAGGAAAGACTTTAATGATGAGAAGCATAAGGCTTTTCTCTGCAAGGCTCACATTTTCAGTGTTCTCTGGACAAAAGGAGAGATATTGAAACACAAGTGTTGTAAGGGAAACAATACGTCATGAATAATGTTGACTGGAAATGCTACTAAATGTTTGGGGTGGGGTTGTCTGTCATTGGAAGCAATAAAAATAGAGCTGTATATTATCCACTGAGGTTTGGTTTATTCTGGAAGTCAATTTTTAAGAAACTGAGAATAATTTATTGGTTGTGTCACAGGAATTTTTGAACTGTTCTAATTCCAGTCTTCAGCATTTTTACATGTCAAGCCATATAAAGGAGAACAAGATATATGATGCATCACCTCAGCTCAACAGAATGGGCTATAACCAGACTGTAAATATACTGTCTTCTGTATTGTTTCTAGCCACAGCAGTACTTTTCAAATTATTTATATTCTTCTAAAATTGACTCAGCAAAAGCAGTTTTTGTGCTACACTATTACATTCAGGTCCCAAAGCGTTGAGAAGTATCCTTCAATACACTTCAAAGCCAGTTTGTTGTTTACAAGGGCATTGGGAAGACTTTGCTTTTGGAGTGGGAGACCAAGTGTGACGTCCACATTTTTGTTTTTCCTTCAGGATGTGTAAAAGATGTCCCTGGGGGGCACGTAGTGGGTACCTTCACTACAGTATGCATTTTGTATGCAAGCACATAGGTGTGTTTAAATGTAGAAAACAGCATTCCAGTTGGATTTGTGTTGTGAAGACAGTGGCTATGATTTATCTAAACAGCAGCATGACTCTCCCTCCCTGCCTTAGCTGGGCAAATAGCAGGCCAGCTCACAGTCCTCCAATCACCCAGGCTGTCGAGCCTCCACCCCTCAGCAGTAACAGCTCTCACACCACCTACAGCTGGCTTTTAAAGCAAATATTTTAATAAAATCACTTTCAGTCATTACTCGTCCATTTAAGACAGCGGGAGTTCAGGACTGGGTGAGAGGAGCAGAAGTTTGCCCAGCAGAAGTTGCTCTGAATCAGGTTTGTAATGAAGTTTACTGCTGAAAGAAGTAACCTGAAAACAATGTCGCTTATCATAGGAAACTTTGCCTTTAACATTTATGCTTTTTGAGTGGCAAGAGCTGAGGTATGAAGTGTTATATTTAGTTTACATTGCAGCATTATTGTGTCTGACAAAGTGTAAATTACAGTGTTAATACATAGATGATGCAATTTATGTTTTCCTTCCCAGTCTGACTGAAAGGTGTTTCTGCTTTTTGGATGATAAAGCTTTCCTTTTCCATTTTGTAGATATTAGACTTTTGTTACAGGTGCTGCTTTCCAATTTTAGGGCTTCAAGTATTATTAAAATACACTACATTAAATATTCCAAGGCATTAGGAGTTTTGTGAAAGTCTTGGGCACAATATCAACTTTCAGTAAAATCATGTATTGTCTGTGCATGTGTATACACACACGTAAGTTGTAGACTATATCTAGTTTTGCTTTACTTTTGTATATTATTGCACCGGATCTAATGAAATTTTCCCATAAATCCTACAGATAGAAAATACAAAATATAAACTTCTACAGGTTGGTTTTTTTTGTTTGTTTGTTCAGGAAGATGAGGCTGAAAGAAGACTCTAAAGTAATTGTATATTATCAGTATATATTTATATTTTCCTATTTTCAACATGTTACAAATTTATTGGAGTATTTTCTCCCTAATTGGTATGCCGTTGAAAATGTTAAACTACTGCACCTAAAATTCATAGTGTAATATGGTGTATTATAGTGTAATATAGTGTATTATGGTGTAATATGGTAATATTAGCTCAACAAAATAATTTACAAGTTAAATATTTTTAAGTTACTTCAGGAATCTTTAAGCACACATCTCAATAACAGTACTAAATCTTTCAGAGGTTTTGTATTGCTTTGTAACACTTGCTTTTCACATGAGATTTTAATGGAAAATTTTGTAGGAAAAGTTGAATGGGAATTGCAGCAAAACTTTGGAGTTTCCTACCTGCAGCTTGCATTTGGTGTGTGCTAAAGATAAACACTTACTGCATGAAATGTTATTTTCATGGAAGAATGTGGTGATATGTGATATAAATTACTTTTTGCTTCAAGATCCACCTTTTGTTTTCATTTTGTTTTGGAGTAGGAAGCTGTTAGGTTATTTTTATGTGGAAAATACTGTGCAAAAATGGCAGATTTTACATGACTTGTGAAGCAATCAAAGCAATTTTAGAGATCAATATAAACTTTGTAGGTTGAGACCTCTCTTGCATTGTGTTTTATAGTTACAAGTTTTTTGACACCAAATTTTTCCTACTAGAAGAGGGCTAACAATAGACAACCACTAAATGTTATGTAATCATCCATCTGAATGGAAGAGCTGGTATGAATTATATGGCTGAACTCATCTTCTTGAGTTAGCATTCAGATGCATGGTGGTGAAGCAGTAAGTTACCTTGTTTACATCTGGCCAGGAAAGACTAATACTATGAGTATCTATCAGCAGTTACTGTAAAGAAAAAAAAACCCCAAACCAAAACACAACCCCCTCGCCGCCCAAAATAGAACTATAAAGAAAAAAGTGTTTGGAGACCTATCTGTGCTTATTCAGGTACTCTGACAAATGCTGTGAATATCCACTGGACATGAAGAAGCTTTTGCATGTGTTTGAAGGTGTAAAATTGTAAACTGCAGCGTGGATGGCACTGCAGTTCTTTCTAGGAATGTGTTCAAGGAAGGAGGAGGCTTGAATATGGGCTGATCATTGGTCCTCAGGTCTAAGGCAGTTGAACTGGAACCTCCCTTTTTCAGAGGACCGTTGGAGATGTACGCCATGTTATAGAGTAATTTGCAGCTAAAGAAAAACTTAGTCCAAAAGAGACTTCAGAAGTGCAGTGACCCAGTGCGTGCAGAGCCAGAGAGCTGACACCTCAGTTGCACAGGGCAAAAGAAAAGTGGCAAGGTCAGTGACAAATGGTCTTTTCAGGTGTTTGCTTGTGACAAATGTCTCTTTAAAGTAGACTTCACTGAAGTGGAGCCTAGCACAGGTTTGAATGCGTGGGAGGAGCCACAGGTTGGGTCTGCTCCTCATGTTGATTAGGAAAAATGCCACACTACTGGGGAGTGCAAGGGCATTTCCCTTTTTGATTTCTTATCACAAATTTTCTATGCTTTAACTCTGTATAAGCTCAGGATTTAATCTTTACTCTGTTTAGATTGCATGAACAACTCAGTGCACCCTGACTGATTGCACTTTCATGCTACATACCTAATGCTGTTGTTCAAAGGCAGGCAGGTATGCAAGTCTGTTGTAAGAAACATACGACAGGTGCCCCAGAGATGTGTCCGAAGTGCTGTGAGCTTTATCAGCAGCTTAGCATTAAGAGAACTCACCTCCTAATGTATTACCAAAAAACCCATTCCCCAGGCTGTCAAGTGTGCCTCCCCAGCCAGCGCTCCTCAGCTGTGCAAGACGTTCAGCAGGGTCCCAGGCCAGTGCTGGCGGAGCTCATGGCAGCAGAGGAGGCACAGGAGGCAGAGGCCACAGTGGTCTGCTAGGAGGAGGCAGGCTTAAACTGCGGTGGATAAAGGAGGAAGTAAAAAGGAGCAGTGAGGAAAATACTGAGACTTGTTGGTCAAAAAGTAGGAGAGAGAATTTTTATTCCATGTTCACTTACCTTGCTTCATGTTTCTCTCTGTCCTAAAGATTAACAGAAAAGGAAACCATGAGATTTGCCCAATCATGCTTGTACAGAAGTAAGACCCTTTTAAAGTGTGTGGTTGCAGTCAGTGTAAGCTTAGCTAGGACAATACTGCCACCAAAAGGCACAACCAACTGCTACCTGGGTCAGCACTGACTCGGAGCCCAGGTTGTTCTCTTGCAGTGGATAATGTGTCAAAGGACCTGTCTTACAAGGGAGACATTTATCAGTGATTTCTGATGACACTTTGTCACCACTTGCCTATGTCATTTGTTCTTGTGTGCAGGCCAAATATCCTCATAAGCTCATCAGTTCTTCCTGCTGCACCTTCCTATCAAGTATGAAGTGATCAGTACCAGAGTCATGGGATGTCTCGGCCATCCCAAATCTGAAAGGGGGCCGTGTCTGAGGTACAATGCTGCACTTGATACACAACAACAGAAGCTGTGTAGCAGTATTCAGACACTGTTTATTATGCGTTTGTGCACAGTAAAAACATAGGAAGAATGTAAGATATTCTGGATCACAGAGGTCATCTTAAAAGGATGTGTGTTCATGAAGTCCATGTTAGGATGGATATACCTTAAAAGATGTGTTTCTCATGCATATGAGGGTTTTTTTTTCTCTACAGACACAAGGTTTGTATCTTGACCTTTGTCTTTGGTTGCGCTCCAGCTTTTAATGGCTGAAGTCAGAGCAGGTTTGAGTCAGAGCAGATGTTTCATCTTCCTGGCTTGTGGGAAGCAAGAACCAGCCTCCTGTCCTGTCCACAAGAATCAGAAAAAAACCAGAAGCAGAAAAAAAGTTGTATTTTGTCAAGAGCATTCCTTCTCAGAAGTGAAAACCATAATATCACCCACCTGGCAACTGCAATAGATGACTTTTCAACCTTCAGGACTTCTTGTCCTGGATTGCGAAGGAGCAGAGCAATCTGAGATGCTGTTTGAATAACAAGTCTTGGAAACTGTTTGGTGTTCTGAGAACAATGTCTGCCAGTGTAGTTTTTCCTGTTAAAGAAATATCACATGAACTATCAATGGGAGGAGTGGGGAAATAATTCCTTAAAAAAATGCTGTATTTCTGCAACATTGAAATTCCTAAGGTGAAGCGCATGGAGTCACAAGAGTGTTGCTGCTTGTCACCATTGGCTACAGCCTTATTAGTATATTAATAGAACATCCTAAGTGATTGCTACAGCTTCACAAGTGTCGTTACAGAAAAAGAAACCACAACATAGTGGCCTTGGGAATACTTGTCAAAGGACAGCCTAGGACAGACAAACCTGGCTATGGGGAAGTGGAGTGCCTCAGCCTCAGGCCCAAAGAAAGGCTGTTCTTACTGAAGAGTTCAGGAGCTGCAGCAGGGGATTTTGCCTGAATAGTTCAATATTCATTCCCCTCAGAAGATGTGCTGCATCTCTTCTGCCTGCTATGATGCTCATCGTCTTAGTTTTGAAGCTGATGTGTGAAATCTTAGTGGATGAAGTCTGCGTATCAGGGGCAGATACTTATCTCTGAGAGTCTGGTGGGCTGAAACAGCTGCCTCATTGCAGCAGAACTTTGGAAACTTGCCTATCTCTTCCTTCCACTGTCCTGGGGCAGCTATCACCTTTCTAGTGGGCATTAAGCATCATGGCCCAGAGCTATTCAATTCCATTCACTATCCTTTATCAAACTCCCTTTCCTTGAAAGGGAATGGAGACCTTTTTTTGAAGAATGCTCTTTGAAGACATAAGTGGCATGTTTGAGTGTACTTGGGGAGCTATTACAGGAACAGGGAGAAAATGTTCCCGCACAGAGATATCTCTTTTTCATACCCAAGGGTTGGGTTTTTTTTTCAAGCAATCTCGTAACAGGGTGGCAGTTCTCTTGCTTCTGAATCTTTGTTCTAGGATCAAGCACTGTGGAGCTATCCATCTTGATGCAAAGTCATTGCTGTTAGTAGATTGGACTACTGTGAGAAGAAATGCCCTTTACTGGTCTAGGAAACTGATACAGACTGGGGAGGAATATACCAGCAGAATATCTTCATATAAATGAAAAAGATTCTCAGTTCCCAGGAGGATTCCACTTAACAAATCATGAGCAGAATATAGATATTTATGGTATGAGTTGCAAAGACAAACATCAGTTTGGGAAGATGGCAGATGGTATCTCTTAATGCTTATACAACTTTTAGTCATCAACAATACAATTCAAACACGTAAAGAAAACTAGTACTTGTACAAAAATGCTGCCTCTTTGAGGCATTTATATAGTGTCCTGCCTCCCAAGAAAATGTTTTGTACCCTCGGCTATCACTTTTTTGAGTTGAGAAGCAGGGTCACTGCTGTTCCTCCTTAGCAGGCACCAGTATCACAAGCCAGAGAAGCACTGCCTGCCTGTTGGCCTCCAGGACTGAGCTGGTCTGAGCCTGCGTGCAAGAGCTGATCGCATCCCACATTATGACGTGCACTCAGAGTGTTGAAGAACTGCAGATGGCATGGGATGAGCAGTTATCCCATGACGTTTTGTTAGATGATTGCCAAGGAGATTTGTACGAGGTTTCTTTTAAAGATAGTTAGTTCTGGGAAACTTCATTGGTGTGAGGGAGTAGAAACGCTATTTTAATCTGCTTTCAAGTGGTTTTTACTGAAGAAAAATCTAAAGGCAAAACCATGTATTTGAAGGCAAAATGAGATTTGCTCTGCCAGAATGCTGTATTGTAAAGCTTTTGCTGTTTATAGCGATAGTGTTGGAGATTTAGATCTTAAAAAATCCTTGTTGGTATTGGTCCTTATCTTAAAAGTCCTTATGATATATGAGAAAGTAGACTGTTTTAGTTTTGTTTCAGAAATGGTTAAGAGTTAGCAGATGAATAGGAGCAATTTCTTACTTTTTACAGCAGTGTAGTAAACATAAAGATAATAATAAATATTTTTCCCTGGGGAAATAAGTGCTAAACATAAACCTAGGAATACTGAATCCCTAATTTTTTTCCTGGGGAAAAAGAACATACCAGCTTATTTAATGTCACAGAAGAGTGTAAATACATTAATCAGTATAGGTGTGATTAAAGTTCTTCATGCAAATACGTATTTTTCTTTTTTTTTTTTACCAATATCTGTGCTACATTTTATGTACTGTAATGATTTATTTCAGAGCTCTACATCCACCATGTTGCCCTGTGGACCAGCTTTGTCCTTTGTTCGGTGTCTGGTGCGGAAGAAGAATGTCAGTGGTGAGAGTCCTGAGGACACCAAGTTGTGCCGATGCTTATCGACAGTGGACCTTATAGCCCTTGGAGTAGGAAGTACCCTTGGTGCTGGTGTTTATGTCCTTGCTGGAGAAGTAGCCAAATCCGATTCTGGACCTAGCATCGTTGTTTCTTTCCTCATTGCTGCGCTGGCATCTGTGATGGCAGGTCTCTGCTATGCTGAATTTGGTGCTCGTGTTCCCAAGACTGGTTCTGCCTATTTGTATACTTACGTAACAGTTGGGGAACTGTGGGCTTTTATCACCGGTTGGAATCTCATTTTATCCTATGTTATAGGTAAGCTTAAGAAGAAACAATAGCAGATAAAACATACAGATTTGAGTCTGTCTTTCTTTTCTGTCTCTATACTTAACTACTATCGCTTTTTACTCCTGCTGAGATGAAATAACCAAAGTAATTTGATTAGGTTATTTCCTCCTATGCAGCAAACAAGTTTTCTGCAAGATGTTTTTGTAGACCGTGTCTTCAGCAGTAGGAACTACATACCTTGTATGAAAATTGTTTCAGACAGTTCAGCAGTGCTGCACAAGAATAAACTGGATTTCATTGCTGTCTTTGATCCGCAAGAATAATTTCAACAAAATCAAGAAGTTGTTTATTTTTTTTTAATATACGCAGCAAGGATGTTTACAAGGACCTCATCATGGTAATATCTCACTTCAAGAAAGTCGTGATGTTTAAGTACTAACTTATTACTATAACTTCATTCTAATTAAATAGTGACCCATCAGGTAATCCCATAAAACACAAAGTTGACCAGGTCTGAATAAAATCAGTACTTATATGGCAGATATTCAAATAACAATTTCAGTGCTTTATCAGAGATTACATTTTCTGATTCAAAAACATTTTCTCCCAGAGGTATGTCTTCCAAACATCCCTTATATTGTATGTAAGCATGTCTAGCTGTATATGTACACCTAACTACAGAACTGTTGCCCAAATCACTACAAAATCAGTATGCCTAAGTATTGTATTGATAGGAGAGTTGTAAAAGTTGTATTTAGCCATGGCCACATGCCCTCTTTACCAGAGGAGACTATTAATCTTAAATGCTAACTCTAACAATATACATCTCGCTAGTGATTTTTTTGTTTTACTTCCAGGAGGATAAACTTTCCTTCATGTTTTTTCCTAAACTGCTTTCTTACATGGCTTTATATTGTTTAACATATGCCATACTGTAACTTTAGAAATAAGGGTCTTCCAGAATGACATCAGTTATAAATGAGACAGAAATAATTTCTAGCAATATTTTGGGAATAAGTGAGGAATAAATTTCTGTATTTTAGTTGTAGAATAATATGTTACCATTTAATGATGTGGAAAAAAAATCTAAAATGTTAAAATTCCTCAGCAAAACAAAATTACTGTTTTAACACACTTTGGTTTTTTAAATGCAAGTATCAACATGCCTAGTTTTACTTCTTTTTCAGTAGAAGTAACTGTATCCCATTGTACATATGCAAAACCCTAAACATGTGTGTATTTTATGAAGGTACATCAAGTGTAGCAAGAGCCTGGAGTGGCACCTTTGATGAACTCCTTGGAAAACAGATTGGTCATTTCTTCAGAACCTACTTCAAAATGAATTACTCTGGGCTAGCAGAGTATCCTGACTTCTTTGCAGTATTCCTTATATTACTGTTATCAGGTAAGACAATATATGGTTTCATTTATGGTGGTTGTGATGTCAGAGTGTTTCTTATAGACAAAAATGCTAACCTGTAGTTTATGTTTTACCAGAGATACCTTAGTAACGCTTAAGAAGTTCAGATGGGCATTTATGTCTTGACACAATGATTCTGGGAATTAATTTTATATAATTAAATTTTCATGTGTAACTTCTTTTGCTGAAGCTGAGACATGACGTAATCACTTGTCAGTACTTTATAGAACCCATGATACAGATTGATGGTAACAGGAAAATGATACAGTTCTCTGTCTGTCTTATGGCTTTACCACTGGTGAACACTTTCAGAGAGACCTTGAGGTTAAGCTCTGTAGTTTGGTGATGT
>WEIS01031648.1:4515-15058 GCA_013389965.1 Todus mexicanus | reverse complement strand
GAGAAGCAGAGACAAGCCAGAGCAATTTGTATAGCCCTAGGGCCCCTTCTAAATTATAATGGCTTCCTCTGGTTGCTCTGTAGGAATTATCATCTTTCAAAACCTCTGAAAGCACCGCAAGGAGATATCACCTGTCTTCTGCAATGCCTGTTCTGATGGACCCCACAGCAGGCAGAAACAGGGTGGTGTAGAGCTGCGTCTCCCCGTATCAGCATTGCTACCCAGGATTTAGGGCAGGTTGAGGAGCTCTCCCTGCAAAACTTTAAGGAGTGTTGGAGTGGAAAGAGTCAGCATTTCACAACAGATGTGTTGTGGAGCTAGAAAGATCCTGTGAATGTTCAGTTTTTCAAGACTGATGTTACTGCTACCCAGAACAAATCCTTCACCCCCCATTTGTAACAATGTACAGGTTTATCTTCATAAACACCGCGTTGCCGTAAGTAGCCTCCTGAGAAGAACAGCTTCTGAGTTCTAAAGACTGCTCCTATTTAAGTATTTAAAGCCTTTTACGAGTTTCAGTAAGAATCTGGTAAGACAAAAGCTATCTGTTATAACTGTATTGCACACAGAGCCTCATCTTCTTCAATACTTTTTCAACCACATTTGCAAGGACTTTAGAATAAAGCCCACTGGGTTTCAACAGGCTGGACAAAGCACCCAAAGCCAGACTTGCATTGTTTCCATTTACATGATAGTACTTCTCCACTTCCATTGATACTGTTGCACTGCCAGATACTATTGGCCAGTTAGGTTGGAAGTTCTCCCTACCACTAGGTGGTCTAACCAGGATTTCAGGAGGTCATGTGGTCTCCAAACACAATCTAGTGTGTGCATAACAATGCAGGTTTTGAGCAAACTCCACCTTATTCCGTGTATGTGGATTCTAATCGAAGCAACAGATGATGTACGCTAACAAGCTATTATAAAATGCCAGTCTAATTAAGATGAGGCAGAAAGATATTTTCTAAAATTATTGGACTTGTTTAACAGTATAAGCATGGGGGGAAAAAACCAAACTCAGTATGAAGGCATCATCTGCAGTTGCCAGTTCTGCCAACCATGCCATTGGTGAATATGCCAAGAACATATTGCAGCTGCCTATCAATTTAATTAAAAAAATGCCCAGAATGCAAATGGACCAGAAGCCTCTTTTTTTTTTCTTTTTAGAAAATGTGCTGTTAACCTTCATATCTATTAATTATTGTCTCAGCAAGTAAGCTACTAGCTGAGAAGTCAAATCCCCCCAAAATATTAGTTCTGTCTATGTGCAAAAAGAACAGTAACAGAAAACCATTATTTTCCTTTCCTCAAGATTACTTCAAAAATAAGCATCTTGACAAGCTTTGGAAAAGATGCAAAACCAATTATGTGACTTTATCAGAAACTCCAGTCTGCCCACGCAGTAGTGACAAAACAGCCAGGCTATGAAACCTGCAGAGTACCTCTCCATTACAGCTGTGCTGAAACAATCACAAAAGAGCAAGCGTTAGATTTGTGGGAGAAGCAAAAGCAATGAGTAGATATATGGAGAAAATACACCCTGAAATGTGGTGAAACATCGTAACTATTAAATAAAAGGCATGTGCAATTTATTTCAAAACTTAATCTGTAGAAGGGGTGTTTAGCTGTACTAATTTCTCTCAAAGATTTGCATTTAAGGGTATGTGTTTAATCTTAAAGTCAGACTTCGCAATCCCAAAAGCAAAAAGTGACATCCTTCCCAAATGTAGATTTTTAGTAGATCATATCTTGAATAATTAAGGGCTGTCAGATCTGAGCGAGCTAGTAATTGAAGCTGTGTGCAATTTAATTTATTGCCAAACAATACAAGATCTTCAGTGAAAAGCAGAAATCACATGTCTCTAACACAAACTTTTTATTCTGGGAATAAGCTTGGAGGTGTTAACTGAAAACATCATGTTTTCCTTCCAAATGGAAAAGTTAAAACAAACAAAAAGCAGTTCCTGGGAACACTCTTTATATGTCCTGTATTATTTGTGTCCCCGCATTCCTGTATCTGCTTGTTACTTTCTGTTGGAAAAGGTCTACAAGTTACACACCCTCCCAAACCTACTCTATTTAGTCAAAGGAGACAAACCTGAACATCACCTGTTTGTATTCAGCTCAGCGCTGCTCAAAATAGTTTATAGTTGAGTATAAACTGCACCATCTGAAATAGGATCTCAATCCCTCGAAATGTCAGCGGATCAAGTTCACTGCAGAAGCAGGAGCTAAATTTTCAATCCAGAAGGCTGAATCATTGTCAAAAGCTCAAGATTATTTAAGTGAGCTGATTTACTAACATGGCAACTAACAAGATTTATGCTCCGAAGTTTGATTTATACTTTGGATTCATCTTGTCTGACTGACTGTAAATAATATCTGTTTAAGAGCAACATTTTAAACGGTCCATTTTCAGTTTGCTCAGATTGCTCATAAACCCACACAAGGCTACAAGGCATCTCAAACATCACACCTAAATTCTGCTTTGTCCTGGGCTACCACGTAGGAAAGCAAAGAAAGATATTGGCAAATGCGATGTGGGTGGCTGGCAAGACCCTGACCCAGCATCTGTCAGCGCAGGGTATCCTGGCTCACATGTTTCATGAGTTGGGCAGGCCCATGATGCAGGGAAAGGACCAAATTAGTGACTGGTTTCCCCCTCTTCTCTTTACCGACATCTAGGTGCAGGACCTATCTAATGCTGATATTGGGACTTCACTGAAGCCAATGGCAAATGGTCTTTAAATGTAACAGGTCTTTGGTTTTACCCTAGGGGAGAATAAAACGCATTGGCCTTTCTCTTGTCTGCTCTACGAAAAATGAGGTGACTTAGCCAACTTTGTCACATCAGTGCTGAGGCTAAATCAGACAGCAGAGAAAGGCAAAAATAAATAAAAAAAATTTCTTTCTTTCCCAAACCTGTCATGCAGCTCCACAATGTTGTTCTTTCACATGTTCACACCTTTAATCTTTTGTTGTTGACTACATCTGAATATCACAATGAAAAAACAAAGACTTGTTGAGATGAAGAATCTTTTGGTTTCCTCCTTTCATATTCTAGCTTTAAAAGTTGTGAGTGTCAATGAATGAATAAAATAGAAACACATTTTAGAGACAAGGCAGTGCATTTTCAGTAAGGTGTGGAAGTACGAGTTACAGTTCAGGTACATAACATGAACTTAAAGTAGCGATCTGCAGACAACTTCCCGGAGGGAAATCAATGCTATATATAACAAAGTTAGCTCGCTACGTATATTTCTGCCTTCAGCATGCTTGACTAGGTAGAAGTTCATCAGAACACAGACAGAAAACGTAGCAAGGGCAGGTAAAGCTCCGCAATAGCTGCATGTTGCAGGATAATATGTCCCATTTCCTTTTGGATCCAGTGGTCGACTGGGTCAAGTACAGGGCATTGCCTATGCTGCGTTTTCATACCTGCGCTGAACTCAAGCTTCCAGAAATAGATGCCATGGTTCTTCAGATCCGTGGCTTCATTTCAGCAGCAGGCAAAGACAGGTCCTGCACGCAGCTGCTAGATGTTGAGTTGCAGCAACCCAAGATAGGAGGAGCTGCGTCACTTCTGAAGCCTGTTCCCATGTTAATCAAAAGCAGAGCTGGGGCTCAGCATCCCAGCATCCATTCTGCAGCATCCCCATACCCCAGAACAGCTTCCCTAGCAAACCTCAAATCCCTAGAACAAAGGAGTCGTTGAAAAGCAAACCATTTTAATCTGTGGGATAGAAAGGGGTTCTGCAGCTGAGCTGGCAGTTCTTGCTCTTTAGTATTGATTGGATGGTCATTTGTTATAATGATGGCTAAAAAAGTCAAGCAGATGCTACGAATACTGCCAGTTTAATTTATGAATGTAGAATTCTGTCTACATGCTGCAGAAGAATGAAAAGCTTCACAGCCTTTGTTCCCCCAGCAAAGAGGTGTCCAGGTAGATTGGGGTGGGGGGAGAGGGGCAGCATTTTTCTATTTGCTTTTTGTGTTATAAAAAATGAATATTTCACAGACCAATGGTGAATTTGTGAAGGCTAATGATATGGTGCCAAGTGTCTATCCCAGATCTCCACCTCCAGCAATAGGAAAGATAATGAGTATATAGTTTATAACCCAGGATAACTCAGCAGGCTTGCTAACTTATCATGTCAACAGGGAATGTTTATCCTGCACATATGGGATCAGTTTTACCTCAAGCAGTTTGGCACAGAAGAGTTGATAAATTCACAGCATGTATTCAAACACTGCTTTCAGCAAAAGATTTCCATTTTTATTCTGGGGATGCTCATATGTGGCTGAAGAAATCTCCACAAAGCAGAAGAGGAGATGAGGCCGTGAAGTACACATTAAAGGGGAATTACGGCTGCATCATGCATGATCTTTTAGCCGCATCAGATATCAAGGATTTGTTCATTGTGCAGTGGAAGAAGGCAAATGAGTGTGACTGTAACATGGACAAAGTCTGAACAATAGTGATGATAATGACTGTAACTAATAAAAGGAAGCAGTACAAACACAGGTAAGCAAGTTAGCATGATGTTGCTCAGAGTAGCTTCAAAATAGCCCAAGAAAGATGCAAAAACTTGTGGAGCGTAAGGGACGTAAAAGCACTATTTCATCATGCCAAACCAAGAAGATTACCCCCCAAAATTGAAAGTACATCTCTAATTGATGTAATTGAGAGAGACAGTGAGGCTAATCCGAGTACATAATGACTGTGGTGGGAGCATCACCACGCAATTGCAGTGTACATTTTTTGCCACAGTGTACCATTACACCACCTCTGTTCCTCTGGAACAAATATAATTATTTGAATTGAAGCAAGTCAATTCCCAAATCCCTTTGTTTCACGCCAAAACCTGCATGCCATCTCCTGTCATTGCGTCAAGGAGCTGCAGTTGCGGATAACCACGACTGAAGCCCAGTGCTTCTTTTCAGTTACATTTCATTTCTGTGCCCTCAAAATCAGGAATTTGCTCAGTTTGTTAACTTACCTTAACTGGTTCAGGGAGACCTATGGGGGATGCCCTGCAAGGAGGCATATTTCCTCTCCAAATGCAGGTCCCTCATGTATAACAAAACTATCTTACTTGAGATGCCTGATGCCAGATCTCCTTGGTGAAGGATGAAGCTGGCTTTTCCTTTTGATCATTTCAAAGTTTCATCTATCATTTTCATCATGTGTAAAATGAAGACAATACTTGTCTTCTTCCCTAAGGCATCATTAGAAGCAGCTCACTAGTTTCCTCTAAGAGATTTCCCAGATTAAAGTTGAAATGTATTATTATTTCACCACTATGAAGAAATTACATGCAATTATATAAGAGATGCCCCCACCCCAAAAAAAAGAGGCAATATACTTTTCTCTGTCATATTTTTATTCTGTGATATATGTTCTATAACTAGACCTGTCTCTTCTAGACACATAGCAGTATGCCTGCCACTACTGTCCTGTGACATGTTACATCTCTAGTGAAGAGATGTGATTGAAAATATCTTGGGTTTTGCCACATTTTCCAATGGAATTTTTTTTCCCTTTCTCATAGCAACTCTTCAGAGATTGCTTTTGTGCCTCTTGGGGGAAATAATTAAAAAAAAAAAAAGGAAGCCAAGAAAGCTGACATCTCTCTATTATTTTATTTTTTTTTTTAAAGAGAAAGAGTTAGCTTTTGGATGTATATGTTAAAACACTTCTGAACTATTTCTGCTAAAGCCTTTCTTTCCTATGAATTTGCAATTTTTTTCTTAAAAAGGATTTTCCCATAAGAAGGCTCTTTAAATGCAATTAAAATAATAATAAAAAAGCAGACAAAAATGCAGGTTAAACCTGCTTTGCTGACCACATACCTGCTGTTAAAATCATCAGGATGTGTTTGCAATGCTGCTTGCTATTTTTCATTACACCTTTACATGTATTGCAAATAATTTCTGTAGATCAGTGGTAGATCTTTCTAAACTTTTTGTATATAAAATTAGGGGAAAAAGTAAAAGATAAGGGATCAGGAAGCTTCAAGATGGCCTTCAACCATTCCCAGAAAGAAATTACAGTAAAATAAGGGTTTCAAGCAGAATACAGGCATGAATAAACAGAAACAACCTATTTCCATGGAAACAACTCATCTAAAACCTGGACAAAAGAAGCACGAGTGCCTACCTGACTGTATGTCAGAGATGATATACACAAAGTCATTGAAGTGAAGCATCCACTGATGGGATGTGTCTGGCTCCCCAGAGCAGGAGCACTGCAGTCCCCAGCACATGGCCCAAGAGTGCCAAGGTGAGCTGCTATCTCCATCCTCATGTCCTAAGCCCATGGAGGGTGGGAGTTACTTTGCTGTTGTAAAAGGGATGATGCCCTTACATATTTGCCTCGTGATTCAGGACAGGGCAACATGCTTGAAAGTCCTATTAATCACTGCAAATCAGTTGGGTACTTTGCCTTAATGATTTTATACAACAGATAGGGAAAAATGCAGCTGTATTTATCGCAGCTAAAATGTTACCAGCACCCAGAGTGAAGGTCACTAGAGCATTTGAATTATATATTTCCTGCATTATCACTTTTGTTGTTTCCCCCTGAACTGAAATTTGTGGAAGGCTGGAGCAACATAGAGCAAATACAATTTGTATTGCAAACATGAATGTATGCTGTTTGACAGAGAAAGAAGGCACCTCTCCTGGTCTTTAAAATAATCTTGAAATTTTAAGGGATTCTATAGACAGTTTATGAGAGCAGGGTACCAGCAGATCTCACTTGGCAAGGGAGGTAGGCTTCTCTGAGAAACTCCCGTGAGTAGCCTGATGAAAGTGCACTCAGATTTGGCCAAGTGAAGAGTCTCTGAGAACAGCATTTTGCACACATGTGGCTATTTTTTGTACATATATTACAAAAGCATTCGGAGAGAATATAAGCTGCTCTCTGCATGCATGAGCAGCTAACTGACAGGCAGGCTGAACGTTCACGTCTTCTGAGGTACATGCTGAATGAACCATATTCTTCCTTTATTCACTTCTTAATAAAAAGCACATAAAGAACCGTATTTCTCCACTTGGACTCCTGCAATGATTTAAAAATGAGGTTAAGCAAGCATGAGGTAAGCACCGTGATGATTTAAAGGTTACTACAGACACAGACGTCTCAGATGGCCTTGATGTTTTCTCTCCAGATCTACTAAATGCAAGCCTTCAGTCACTCCATACTAAAGCAGCAGGAGGTAAGAATCCTTCTCCTCTTTAAAAACAGAAAATACAAAGAATGCCCCAAATTTGGCCTTGAGATTGTGGATTTCAGGATTCAAGCATGAATGCAGTCAGTATCTGAATTCTCCTTCTTGGATTATTGAGATTGCCAAGTGTAGAGGGCTTTAATAGCTTGCCATCGCCTTTGTGCTAAGAAGACTTGGGGGTTTTTAGTTTGTTTGTTGTTGTTTTTTTTTTTTTCAGTTCTGTGCTGGGTGTACTCTAATGTGACTCAATCTTTGTGAGATTAATTCTAGATCACTGTGCTCTTGATTATGTAATTTGTCAAGATGCACTACTTAAGGAAAAGCAGGTGCTTGGTACAACTTCTTACATCACAGAGTTCAGCAGCCAAATTCCCAACACACATGCTGATATTTTATCAGCTGAAGGTGACAAAAAAGTGATACTTCCCACTTTGAGCCCAGTTTGAAGTGTCTGAGCTCATAGCTTTGCAGCTGACTGTTTTTCAACAGCCAGGCTGCAGATGACATCTGCGTGGGGGAATAGGAGGGGAGGGATGCTTCTCATTGGGAGGTGCTCTGGGAAGGAGGTCTCCTCTGTGTGTGACCACTTAAGGCTGCTGGGATTTTGTTGTTGCTCATGACTCCTTGAGCACCCACGATCCTGATTAGGTATATTTGCGTTTTTGAGTGCCGCGTCCTTTTCTCATAGCATGGAAGGCCAGAAAGATGTACGAACTGATCCCATCTGCTTTCCAACATGTGACAACACCTGGTAGTGCTAGGACTCAGAAAAGAATGAAGAATTAGAACATTTGGAGGTCATTTCCCTAACTTACCCCAGGCTTTCACACACATCCTGACAAAGTAAACTGAAATGGAAGATAAAAACTAAAAGATAACACGTTTACTGGGCTTTACTTTCATAGATTTCCAAGAACTGTCCGTAGATGGGTAAGCATTATGTTCATTTGACCGAGAATGTGGCTCTGGGGCATTCAGAGACTAAGTGGGCAATCCAAAGCATTAGCAGCTATTATTATTATTTGTTTTCATATTGTGTCACTGCCAACAGAGACCCATTCCTGGGTCAGTTCCCTAGTCACTGCACAGTTACAAAACTAAATGACAGTTTATGCACAAAGGAGATCATAACCCAAGTAACAACATGTTTTAACAGCAAGTGTATTCAGAAAAGCCTTCTGCCTTTTCTGGTTAGCCAGGAAATGAGGCTTTTTTCCCTCTGTCAAAGGCCTGGCAGGAGTCATCCTTCATTTGGACACATCCGTAACAAACAGTTCTCCCCGAGACTGACCACCGACACTACAGGGAAAAAAAATGAACCTGGCTGCTGCATTGAAAGCTATTTTGGGGTGCAGGGAAGCAGAGGCATAACATCAACCTGCTGTGCTCCTCACCGCTGAGAATGCTGGCAATGATCTTTTGAGCTCTAAACATTGAGCTGCCTCAGGATCACCTCTGCTTTCACCTGCACAGCCATGATCAGGACAGTGTAGGGAAATGCAAGGGGAAACTTATCCCCAGTGTCTGCGGACAGCACTGTATTGTTTTTCTAGAAGTTAGCAGTGAAACTTTGAATATGACTAGATAAGCACATAAGTGCAGGCAGAATGATACCTCAATATATATGTGTCTTGTGCCAAGAAGACAGACAAAAAAGAAATCCCAGGTGGCCTTGAAATTACAGAGTGTGTAATGGTGGGAGCTTTTAAATCGCTTTGTAAAACACTTAACATCCCGAATAAAACTGTGCCTAAAAATAGGCCCATACAGGATATGTGAAGGTATCACTTTATGTGAGTTCACATGCTTTTGGCAAACATGAGAATCACCAGGAAAATTACGGGTTTCATACAAGATGCTCACAGTCAGTTTAGCTTTTGTGATTCCAGTTCAGTTCTTAACCTGGAAGAGAAAACATTGATAGATCCCAGAGCAAAGCTGTTGTTTCAATATAGTAAATTGAATGCAAACATGAAAATAAGATGGAAGACCTATTTTCCAGAGCTGTAGGCACACCTAATTAGAGCTCTCAGCTGCAGACTCCAAAGAATCTAAAGGAATAGAGAATGATATATTACTAGAGGAAGTAAAATAATCTGAGCAGGAAGACAAGGCATAAATTTGATCTAACAGATTACTTAAAGATATGTAAACATTATATCAATATTAAATGATTTGAAATTCTACCAGCGTAACCTGAAACATTGAAGCATACTGCTGTCCTCTCAGGCACTATAAAACTGCAGCGTTGCTAAATAATAGCGTAACTTCCCACATGTAAGCCAGCTATTTTGCACAACTCTTTTAAGGTGCTTGTGACCATACTTTGCTATGCTGTGACAAGCTTGCAGTATCTGACAGATGAGAGCTGCAGGCCTGCATGCAACCAACCAACCGGTGCGATGAAATGTTTTCAGGTTTTGAATGGACATGATTTTTGCCTACAACTTATTGAGTGGACTATAAAATAGTAAGGAGCTATCAACAGTAATACTATACTTACGGTCGTGACATAGCTCTCTTGCAGGTGACTTTGCTACAGGACTGAGGCCTACTTCTTATGAGTGCAAATGGGGAGTGTTCATGGCTTAAAATGTTCATAAAACACTGGGCAAAGGACATAAAGAAAATATGAATACTCTTTTGACAGATGGGTAAGAGGATAAAGATATTAAGAATATCCCTACCAGAATCACTTTAGGGATATTCACAGTAATGGCAATGAAGTCCACATGCCTATACGGCAAAGTTGGGCATCAGCCAAAGGTAATTAGCGTGTATGCTAGAAGCAGGATGGCTCTGCTAGTACAGCACCCAAACTAGGCCGCATTACACAGCGCTGCCACACTGACACTGGCCAGTTCAAAGTCCTCTCCATGATGCTACACTGAGCTATGTAGACATCTAAATAATTTGCCCAATGGGAATGAAGCCCAGAGCACTGAAGCTTCAACTCCTTTAAAACAAGAGAAGCCTTGTTACGATGACCTGCTTAATTTTGACAAGCATCCTGCTCATCTTTGTCCTGCTGTTCTTTTCATGCCAACTTTGCAGCAGTAACACTTGAACTGTTTCTGTTAAAAAAATTAAGAGAATATAAAAGTATCGCTAGCTGATTGTGTGGTGTATCCGGGGAGTTCCCCCTTCTTTGTTTTAAAACCAAGGAGCAAGGCTTTCAAAAGTTGCCACTTTCCACTTTGTTTTTTGGTTTGTTTGTTTTAATTTTTATGTTTGTTTGTTTGGGGGTTTGTGGTTTGGTTTGGGGTTTATGTTTGTTTTGGGTTCTTTACAAATATAGGTGTGTTCCATGA
>WEIS01031635.1:0-12566 GCA_013389965.1 Todus mexicanus | reverse complement strand
AAAAAAAAAAAAGCAAGCAAGCACAAAAAGCCATCAAGCCGGCCAAGCCCAGCTTTGGATCTCAGTGCAGGTATTTCTGCTGCTGTGGTGTTCATCCCTTGCCGCCTGCCACTCCGGTTTGTTATTTTTTTAAAGGGAAGAAAAAAAAAGAACGAAAAGGAGAAGTCGAACTCTCAAAGGGTTACTATGCAATTGCGACTGATTTCTTGGTTTTTTATCTCTTTGAACTTTATGGAATACATTGGCAGCCAGAACGCCTCCAGAGTACGGCGACAGGGAAGAAGTAAGTGTGAAGAGATTTATACTTTGATAACTTCTGCCTCCTCTCGTCGGGCTTTCACCTGTCCCGGGGGTTCTTGTGCCCCCGGTGCCTGGGCGAGTGCGCTGCGGAGCCAGTCCCGCTCCCGCGGCGCGGCCGAGCGGGTCCGCAGCCAGTTCCGCTCAGTTGGAGGGATGAAGGCGATTTTTGACCTCTTTCTGCTTTTTTCTCTCACCTCACCGGGATGATTAGAGACGGCTCCGAGAAGGCTTGCATCTGCTCCTTTGTATTTAAATGTCTGGTAAAGCGGAATGTCCTTTCTTAGCCCATTCCGCTTCCTAAGGGGAAAGCGCGATGATACAACAGGTAACTTTTTTGCCGTGATGCCCTAAGCGCTTTCTCCACCCCGGTCACCATTTAGCGACCCGGGGGAGAATGGAGAGAGAAGCTCACAAACCAAGAACCTAGTGCTACAGATTATGGCTATAGGTTAAGCCTGGCGCCCGGCGAGGCGGAGCGGGGGGCTGGGGAGTCACGGCGTTGCCCGTCCCGCTGGCTTCCAGCCTCCACTCACCACTAGTCATTCCGGCGGCACCGTCCGAGAAGCCCCATGGTCATCCATCGGCACTGCCCCGCGGCTGTCGCCCTTGATTTTTACGTGTTTTTTAGGTTTTTTAATCCCATGGGATGAAGGAAGTTCGTCCCTTCTGATTTAGCGACCCCTTGACCAACGCCGCCTGGGTCCGGGGTGGTGACAGGAGGGAGCCGGGAGGATCGGGGGGCGAGGGGCAGAACCCAGGGGTGCTGGCAGCAGCTCCTTGGGCGTAGCCGTCCGGAGGAGGCGATGTGGGAGACCGGAGGCCAGGAGAGCCCCCCGGCAACGGGGCGGGAGGCAAAGGGAGCCCGAAGCGAGCCGCCCCCTCGGGAAGGCGCTGTCCAGGTGGCGGGGCGCTGCGGCGGGGCCGGCGGCACAGGGCAGCTCAGGGGACCTGGGTCCGCGGCGATTGCTCCCCCCAAGTCCCCGCAGAGAGCCCCCGGGCACAACCCCGCCGGCGGCGGGAGGTGGCAGCGGGGATCACCGGAACGGTCCCGCCTCGTTATCTCGCCTGAGTCGGACCCGTCGCTGTTTCTGGGGAGGCATTTTCTGTGCACCTACCGCGGCGGGGCTGCTCATGCCTGTCGTCTTTCCCTGACAACTGCAGACACCGAGGAAATGTCATAAAACACGGCAGCCTGCATTTAATCAGTAAGAAGTAACTGAGTTACGTCCTCGGGGAGGGGACGGGGAGGTCACTATTATTTTAATATTTTTTTTTCTCAGCCCTCGCTCGCTTCCCCTGCTTGGCATGGCTAGCCCTTGAAAGCCTCCTTTGTATGGTTTGCCTCCTGCACACAAGGTTTGATTCACCTAAAGTGCCCTCACAGCGGAGCCGAGGACGAGAGAGAGAGCGCGGGGCTTCAGCCCTCCCATCCCCACGGCCGCGCAGCGAGGGAGCACTAAGGGCTAAGTAAAACATGTCAGGGCATCCGATTTATTATCCTTGGCAAGGGAGGGCTTCGCAGCCTCCTTCGCTTCCCACCCACTCCTTTAACCCCTGGCAGACGCGGGCCCGCAAGCTGCGGCTGTCCACCCCGACGGACGCGGCTGGAGAGGTTCAGCCTCGGGTCGGGGGCACAGCAGGGGCAGAGGAGGGCAGTAGCCTCCCCCCATTCCTCCCTGTGGGTCGAGGAATGGGCTCCCCCTCCACCCGTCCTTGCTCCGGCACCTGGTGCGAGTCGCGGCGGGCCAGAGCCGGGCCGGCGGCGACCTCTGCTGTCCTGTGCCGTGGCGGGCAGCCCGCAGCGGCAGGTGCTCGGCTCCTTTCCGCTCCTCTCGGCTCGGCTCGGCCACTGACACCCTCTCCCGCGGCTACCCTTTCGGCAGGGGAAGGCCCTCCTGTCCCCGGGCGGGCTCGGTGCTGGGAGCCCAGCGGGGCAGCCGCGGTTTCTTAGCACGGTGCGGTGGGTGTGCTCGTCGTGTCAGCGCCGTCCCAGCTCGGTCTTCCTTAGGCACCCTGGTTTAGCAGCGTAATTCTCGGGAAACGGAGGTGGAAGTGTTGGTTGCGAATAATTAGCTGGTTGGTCCAACGTGGAGTGCTTGCTCAAAGTTTTCTGGTTAAAATGCAAGAGAGAAGTTAGATTTACAGCAGAAGAAGTGGCTGAAAAATCACAGCTAGAAAAAGTCAGAACGGACATCTGGCTCATTATTTTGGCAGTGATGACAAATAACTGTTAGAACACCTCTCCTGGACATGGTGTACATTGTCCACTGGCTGAGGTCTTCAAATCGGACTGGCTGTAAAACGTACTTTGGTATAACTAGTGGTTATTTGGGGTGAAGAAGAACTTAGAGTGTGTGTTCATTAAAGTTACTATAAAAGAAGTTACAGTCACCACTTGCAGTGATCATTGTGGCTTTGGAAATCTATGAAACACTATTAGTGAATATGAGAACTTGAAAAAAAGGATACTGTGCCGATGAAGAAGACACCTGTCAAATTCATCTCTAGATTTCTGTTTCTCTTGCCCAGATCATCTCCTATAAGCATAAGCTCTAATCCTGTTACTAGGAAATTGTTTTCAAATTTCCATTTAACCTACGTACTTTTAAATACAGTACAAAATACTTGCCATCAAGCAGTCAGAGAGACCACGTTACACCATTTTGTTTAGTATCTGAGTCCTCCATTCTATATATTATATTGTAGACTCCCATATTTTAAGTTAAAGGAACAACAAAGCCTGAGCTAACTAATTTAGAATATGCTGGGCCAGACTTTGTTTGAAGTTTCTTTGTTAATTTACCCCATCAGAAAGACCTGGTCCTGAAGCATTACTTATTTTTTACCTATTGTCAAAGTAATCTTTACTAGGAGAAAAGACCTTTCTAGTTTGAGCATCCCAAATTTCTGCCTCTTTCTGTACTAAATGCGTAGTTGTCTGGGCAGAAGCAGAACTCCTGTGAAGTCCACTACGGAATGCAGAGGATTGAGTCCATAATTAGACATAACAGAGAGGATCAATAAAATTTCAAAGGTGAACATATCATTAGCAAAGAGATTTAATTTTATTCTGATAAGAGCAATTAGATGAACAAATAAAGTTGCTTGTTCAGGTCCTACAAGAGAGGTTAATATGCAGCAGAGGATAGACTAGCATACCAACAAATATGATGTTCTATGTATCTGCCAATAATTACAACTTGCTTAGGAAAAAAGTAGGATTAAGTCAATAGTTTCAAGATATTTCGGCTCTGCAGGCCACCACCAACCCTCAAAACTTAGTACTGTGCACCTTTTTCATTGACCTTTTAACTGACGGAAATGAAATATTATTTGCTATGCGTCTGCGAATGACCGGCAGACCATTTGCCATGACCCTGTGGACTACTAGTGAACCATGGACTAAATTTGGAAATTGCTAAGATCAGCCAAGTGATAGAAAATTCTGCGTTTGTACTACAACTCCTACATCTAGGAGTAAAACTATCAGTATTACTTAGTGAAACAGCAATCTGGATGTAGAGCTACCATGGTGTGTATTATTGGTAGCCCATCAATATCTGATGCTGGCAATTGTCTCCTGCCTTTTGCTGTAACGACACGTTTGTGATACCAGCACTCGTTTGTTCCTTCGGTCGCTCCTCTGTCGGGTCTTCTGTTGATGCAGGACTGCAGGTCTTCCAGCATCTGCTTCTGGTCATGGTCACGAGTGGAGTGCTCAACTCTGTAAACACTCTGCCTCTCTGGCTTTGTTTGCATGCAACTACTTACGAATTCAAAATTAAGCAGATGTGTAACGGCCCGTTTGAAAACAGTTACATAAAATAAAACGAAACAGGAGAGAATTGACAAAACACGAACTGGTGAAATTATATATTCAAGTTTTCTATACCCTTGTGGAGAATGTCATTCAGATAGAGGTAAAATGTCAACAGGGAAAAAAGAATTACATTATTAGTTAAAATAACTGCATTTTTTGAAGCATTTTCTTTTTAGTAGTTCACTATCTATCTATATATTACTGGTATCTACATGCATATTCAAGGTTGGCGTGGCACAGATGTCAATGCTACATGTTGTATATATAATATAGCTTTTCTTACTAACTTCTTAAAAAAGAAATAATTTAATATCTGAGTGCAATAATTTAAAGCAAAAGTTAGCCAAGCAAGCAGCCATCAAGTAAGTTGAATCTGCCCTTAGATGGGATTAAATTATTAAGTGCTAGTTTTCTTTCAAAGTATTTGCATGTTGCTGATAATTTTTTCTGTGATGTTTTCAGATTAGTATTGTCAGGGTAAATACTTTGCTGGTGACAAGTGCATCTTTTTTTTTTTTTCCAGTGAAACTATAATTCTCATTTTTGGATGAGATCCTGTTTATTTCGAAATAGACTAAAATTCCTATTGCAGTTATCAGGAACAAAAGTGGACGGAGAACTCTTTTGTATTTTCGTAAACTGTGAAAGGGTTTTGTTGTAGCAATACCTTAATTAAATATTAGAAGATCACTACTCATTGCTGAAAGTGTTAAAAGTATTATAGAGATAGTCTGCTTGAGTTGTGGTTTTTTAATAACTCCATGCGCAAGTAGATCTGCGCTTGAAGTCTACCAGCTGTATGTGAAACGATACATATTATCTCAAGAGACTAAAGGACCTTAAAGACCTGTTCCCATCTCATGCCTGACATCTGAGAGGGTGTTAATTTTAAATTTTGTTTCTTTCAGCTACTGAAGACACTTCTTATGCTATATAAAATTCATGTTGAACTGTAAATACATATATTACCACAATGTCTCAGAGACATTGACATAGAATGCTATATCAGCAAGTATATAAAAAGTTCTATTTCTCTTTGTAAGCAGAATAAAATATCGCTATTCTCAATGAGACATTTTTAGAGCTTGTATCTGCCTTCTTTGCTTTCAGTGGAGAAAGTCCCATGGATTTCGCTGGAGCTGGGGAGGGCTCTTTTTCTGCAGGCGCTCAGGAAACATTTTGAGTTTGGAAGAGTTCCGATGCTAGAGTACTTTCAAAATTGAAAGATCCACATATGCACAGCATCTATATAGGAAAAATCAATGCTCTATACCTTTCAAAACTATGACATATATCCTGCTTGGGAAGTGACTTCTTTCTTAAGCGTGTGAGAAGGACAGCTATTTTAGCACTTTCACCTATAAAGCCAACTGAAGTCAATAAAGTTAACTATTCTTTTAAGCTTTGTTATTAGTGTATCAAGACTTCGCAAATCCCTGGTCTGCTGCTTCATCTTGCTGTACATTTTTCACTGAAGATAATGGAAGTTATGCCTAATGAAATCTGAGCTAGGACTCAATAATCAGACTTACTCATTATCTCTTGCTTAGCGTGCTCATTTTGCTTTCTGGTTAATAAAGCTAGTGTGCTGGTTTGACCAGTGCTGTTTATCCCAACATTAATAGGCTGCCCACCATTTCATATTCAATCATTTATAGACCATGACCGTTAGGAAAACCCATCCATTAAAACTATGGAAGTTCTTAAGAAGTTTTTTTCCCCAACAATAAATTGTCCCTTTTGCTCTTGAAATTAAATCAAATGTTGCGAAAGCCTGGTGGAGGAGATATAAAATCTAATAAAAAAATAATATTTTTGTCTCATTTCTAGTTTTGGAGTCTGAACTACTCAAAATTACTTTGCCAATTTTTTTACTGAAATAATTCAGAACAAAGCAATCTTATCAGATGACAAAAGGCAGCTGAAACCATGTACGTTTTTATACAAAAGTCTGTCTGTCTGCTATTACCACAAACAATGCCGCAGATAAAAATACTCAGAGAATATTTATTCATGCAAAACATGTTATGGCTCAAAAAAAAAAAAAAGCGAGTTGCAACTTTTTAATAAATAATAATTGAATAACCAAGTTTCTAGCAATGGCAGAATGGTTGCTTATTAGACGCTTTGTCATAATAAAATCCAATGGATTTCATTAACAATTACTTTAACTCTATTTTCATTGTTAGCAGTGAGCAGTGCAATGAGCAACACTGCTTAAAAAGAAGGAGCAACTGTTCTACGGTTACACAACAGCTGACTGCAAAACATTTTTGTGTGTTTTGATTCCTGGAT
Source organism: Todus mexicanus (assembly GCA_013389965.1). NCBI lineage: Eukaryota > Metazoa > Chordata > Aves > Coraciiformes > Todidae > Todus > Todus mexicanus. The sequence goes on along the minus strand of WEIS01031635.1, from coordinate 6,151 downwards.
TATGAGCTATAGAACATGTATTTAGAAATGTTAGTGTTATTTACTCATGTGACTAAAAAAAGCACCCACTGAAGCAAAGGAGTCACAAAACTTATATCTCTCCAGGGCTGCTAGGGAAGACCTCAGCTGTGGGGACTGGAGCTGAACCAGGAGAGGCAGGAACTGTGACAGCACCAAGCTCCAGCCTGCTCGGAGCAGTACCCCAGCCATGCATCGGTGCTTTGGTTCCACACAGCAGAGTAATTAGGGAGAAGAACATAAAGGAATGCATAGAGTGATACTTCTAAATGAAAGCAAAACCCCGAACCACAGGTCTACACCAAATTCTGGTAGCTCTCTGCTGCTATAAACTTTATCCTTTCAAGCTTCTTATTCTGTGTCAGTTTTATGTCCTGACATGTTTCAAGTTTAAACTTGAAAGGTCTTAGATGGGATTTCAGACGTTTGATATTTCCTGCAGGGTAAAGCAGATTTTGGGGCACTGTAAAACAAAACAGGAGCTCATTGATGGATGTTGGAGTAGCAACGATGTGTGATTGATTCCTGCGGCTTCCTGTAAAGTGTGAAGGCATATACAGTAAGGCTCAGATCCAAGAACAGGACTTAGGTGCCTAAGGTGTGTCTGGAGCAGAATTTAAACACCTGAGTCTTTCACCCTCAAAGTCCTGCTTCATTGCCACCTCATCCTTGATGCACGGGCATTTGTCAGATGTTTTGTGGTTTCTAACATGAGACTTCATCTTACTAACACTGAGCATCCACCTGGCATGGGAGGCTACTGAGCTGAGGTGCCTTCTGCAGGAGACTTTGAGATTTTGTCTTAAAGAAACCCTAGGTAAAAAAAGGCAATAAATAAATCATAAAAAGTAATAAAAAAACCAATGCAAAATTCTTCCACGGAGAGCAAAGGGCTCTGCAGGCGATTACTTACTGACACTGGAATATAATCACACACATCTGCTGTATTTCAGAAGAAAAGAGTGAAGTCTCCTTTTTTGCTTGTTTGTTTGTTTGTTAAAGAATATGTTGGCTTGCAGGGTTTGGTAGTAGTGCCAGGACACCTAAATCCCCTGGAGAGCCAGGATTTGAGACAGTTTCTGACCATAGCATTTCCCTTTGACTAGGCTGAGGGTTCCTTGTTCACCCTGCTGATTTTTGTCAGCCTGCTTTGGAGGTACCCAATTCTTCCCACTTACTGAAAGGCAACTTAGATGCATTGTTCAGGGCTGCCAACTGCACTTTGATGGAGGACATTGCTACACAAAGCAGACACGTTCAGAATAGCATAAATCCTTTATCAAGCACCATCTCATCCACCCCACTTATCTCCAAATAACTCACTAGAGGCATAGCTTTCCTGGTGATAGTGTTTTGGTGGGAAGTTACAGCAGAGGTAGGGCTTGATCCCTTTTTCCCTATTTTCCCTATGAAGTGAGGTTCTGTTTCAAGGAGAAGGAAGAGGAGAAGGCTCTAATGTGAACCAGAAATGTAGGAGCAACCAGCTGGTGGAACAAGATTTCCATTGCATTTCTTGTCTAACATTTACAAACATCCACATGAGCCAGAGCTACTAAGACCTGACACTTTAATATGTTTACAAAGTTTATGTGTGTTATCAGCACATGTAATACTCCCAACAGGATTTATTACAGGTTTCTTTAGCAACAACATTTTTTATTCATAACAGCTCAACTGGTCAGAGAGAGGAAAACAGCCAGTTTCTTCAGAGCGCGCCTCCCACGCACACTTGCCCAGCATTATTGCATTGCTTATTCATGAAGATTGCAAACACCAGCATCGGCAAGTGTTTCATAACCTTGTTTCCTTTTCCTAGAATATTCATAATTAATTTCACTTTTTTCTATGCCACTGAATAAGGAGTTGCTGGTTTTATTTTACTTCATTTTATGCTACTGAGTGAAGAATTATCCCTCCAAAATAGAATCAAGTGGAACCAAAGGATATTTATTTAACATGGGAGTCAGAAGACGTATTTAGCAAATACATGGAGATGGATGAAGATTCCAGAAAGTTTTACTATAACACAGAACTGAAAATATTCGACTAAGACGAGACCTTCTGATGCTGGGCACGATGGCCACAGATGTCATAAAATCTAATAGACAAGGTTATGAAGGCAGGAAAGGTAAACAAATTACACAATTTGGTATTTTGCAAAAAAACAGCTTCTGTTTTGCAGTCCAAAATGAAGTAATACATTCATCTTCTGTGTTTATGTTTTATGAAGAGTTGAGCAATTAACAAGTTTCAGACTTGCGGGTGTATTAAAAGTGAAAGTGGAATTCTGTATGGGAGTGTAAAATTTATAACTTGTACTATGTCCCGGACAAGCATTTTTTAAGCTCAAGACCCTAGTTTTAGGAATGATACAACTTAAATGTGCCATTTAAGCTACCCATTGAGAGGAGGCTTTAGTGGTGTAAGAATTTATCAGTAGAGTTCTCTTGTGAGTGAATGTCTGCAAGAGGACAGCAACATGGCTGCTAAGGTCATATATATTATATCCTAAGAGAAGACCAAAGGCATTTTGAGGAACAGGTAGATATAAAAATAAGTTCCTCTGGACAGTTTGTGGACAAAAAGATTTCCCTTTCTCTGTTGGCATCATTTGTTTCTGCTAACAACTTACAAAATCAGTATGATTTGAGAATGCTCTTTCTCTTCCATGACTGGGTACTATGTAATTCACTGAGATACTAAACATGCTTTAAACCCCCAGCTTCTTTCAAATGTATGTCTTAGGACAAGTAAGCTATTATATTACTAACTCGGAGTTCAGTATATTTCAGGAAATAGTGTAATGAGTGGTGACATATATCATGGTTGTGTGGTCTCTTAAAGATCAAAGTGGGCTAAATCACTCTGTGAATGTGAAAATTATGGAGGAGTTTTCAAACAGGCTTTATTTTACAATTTATCTACATACTGCGGCTGGATGCTCAAGTCTTCCCAAGCTTTATTGAGGTTAGAAGCATTGGGTGGAGAGCGACCAGGGTGTGTGTGGGGGTCTTATACCTATTTGCCAGGGTTTGAATGGTCACAAAGGAAATCATAAAGTGTATGCTTTTTAGATGAGGACAGTCTCCTATTCACCTCTTCCTGAAATCACAATTTCCTAGTTACCCAGTGAGTAGAGAAGTTCATTTCTTCCTCAGCATAAATCACACCTGAGTGCAACAAAATAGGCTGATCAAGAGAGTAGTCTTCTCTTGCATTTCCATGCTTCATTGACTATGTAAAAATGGAAAATCTTAAACATAGCTACCACTAGAAGACCAGCAAGGATTGTAAAAGTAAATTCTTTATGAAGCCTTGCATAATTGATTGAAAAATAAGTCATTCATCCAGGGAACTGGCTGATTGACCCTTCTACCCTGGTTCCATGGTTGACTGTGATTCCTTCTGTGTGCATCAAAAAGGCCATGTGATTTTCATTTGGCAGTATGCAGAGATCTTGGGACAAATCTTGTCCCAAAGAGATCAGCCACAGAAATTGAGGTATTGCATACGAGAGCTTATTCAGAAGAAGAATCTTCCATCTCATACTCCCTGACTCCTACATAAGCCTTCACTGGCTTATGTGCTTCATACCCTGGATCCGTCTAAGCCTGCTGTTGCAGTCCCAGAGTTGGAAAAATTCCTTTACACAGCCTATGCCCATGATCTGCTGAAAAGACCTTTTTGACCACCAGCATATATAACACTTGACAAAAGTGTCAGAAAACCATAAACCTACAAAAAAGTGCAGAGTGCTGTTTAAAATAATTCACAAGATATTGAAAACCCCCACAATTTTGATGGAAAATATAAGACTAATTTTATAATATATAAAAAAGTAGAAAAAATAACATAAATGTTCATTCATTTAGTAATCTCTTTCTTCTCCCCTAGACATTCCCATCTGTATCTATATATACACATCCACATACTTACAAACTCTCATAGACACAAGCAAGAACTAAAGGTCTTGATGTGGTTTTAAAGTATTTTCCCTTCGCAATTGTCTTAAAATATAGATTAAAAGGATACTGATAACCCTAGACAGAAGAAGTTTTGTTTCAAGCCACACAAAGTCTTTTGGTTTGTCTGAAAACTTTGTCTCTTCTCCCACTGTCTTTATGATCTCTTTGGTCATGGAAAACAATGTAATTAGTGTTATACAGGTTAAGACGAACACTAAATAAAAAAAAAAGTGCACGGGAAGTTTAGTGGAGGATACTCTTTTCTTTCTGTTGAGCCTAGCATACTTAGAACTGTATCAGAAAGTTATATGGACCATTCTCTTTTTGGCTGTATATGGGTGAAACCTTTCTGACTTCATATGACGTGTATCACTAGGCTGCAAATTTTATTCAACCACTGAGGAGGAAAACGTTGCATCTTAAGCTGGACTCTGGGGAGAAGAAATAGATAGTTCTATAGGAGAAGAGTTTTTCCTTGCCCCATGACAACCCAGAAGCATTGTTGCTGACATTCGTGGGGGGATATTTGCATATGGGTGCATGTGTGTATCTGCATCTGTGCATGTGCTGAGGGAACAGCAAGGAGAGTTAATATTCCCCTCTTTCATCAGTGAACAGAAGGCACATGCCGGACTAAAATGAGTTTTTCCATTAGAGCCTCTGCACTGTTTTTAATGGGAGTCAGTTTAGGCAGAATAAACATTTCATAAAGGTTAAGGAATTGATTCTGCTTCTAGTTACAACTCGTGTCAAGAAGAAAGTAACTCAGAGAGTTCTGCTAGCATGAAATTTGCATGTGCTCAGAATCCAGCCTAAAAGTTTATATAGGCTATTAAAAAAATCTTAATAGTTGGTGGGGATTCTTGTTCTCACCAAGAAAAGGTACATCAATGCAATCTGCATGTCTCTTTGTGAAGTGCTAGTAAAGGGTGGGAGGGTATTCCACCGTCTTTTGTCAGAGAACAGCTGTGATTTGCCACTTAGAAGCGTGGGAGGGATACTTTCACTGCTTTCCCCATGCTGTACTTACTCACCCTTTCCAGTGCTGCGTACTCATGAGCTTTCTCCTACATTGCCATCTGCTCAGTTACAGTTCTTAAGCTTCCCCCTTCCCTCTTCTCCTACAGGTGTTGAAGTCAGGGACTATTTCGCAAAGTAGTGAGAGAAATAATTTGCAGATTGAGAACATACACCAAACTAGACTAGCTAAATAAGTGATCACATGGATAGAACCAAAATGTTGCATTTTCTGAAGTGAGAAGTAGTAGAGTGGCCTAGATCAGTTCCATAAGCCTACCTAATTTAATATAGATGTGGTCCATGTCCTCCTCACTATCTGTAACATCCCAGGATCCAACCCAAGCCCACTGGAAACAAAAACTAGCAGGTGAATGTAGTGTACCAGAGCAGACACACCAGAATTCACGTTACATAGGGTATATGGTAATGTGCCCTTTGTCAAATGAATTTTAAAAATATTTTTTTGCTCACCATTCTATCGATTCGTGTTCTTCCTTAGTGTCATGCTGAAGGAACACCCCTTTGGTATTCTCTCTCCCTTACTCTCCTATTTATACCTATAAGCATGTTTCCTCCTCAGCATGCTTTTCCCTTTTGATGCCAAGACACATGTAACTGCAACTTACAGTTCTGAGCCCAGGGGTTTGAGGAGACATGGAGGAAAGAGAACAGATGCTCTTGAGCTGTGGTGTGATGATCTGATGATAGCAGTGGGTTTCTTGGTGAGAGAAAAGCAGTGAACAGCTGCTTTGATTTACAAAGACAGATCATAAAACCAAGCTATGACTCTTTGCATATACAAAAATAAGTGAACCCTTGGAGACTTTGTCAGACGTGGTCTGGTAGAAGTAAAGGAAGAGCTGGAAAAGTTTGCATACTGTAATAGAGTACACAGACCTGAGATTTATCAAATACATGAATATGAAGGGTAGAGTTTGGCAAGTGAACTGTTTTGAATGTGTCAGTTGACATCAAACATGGACATGGCTGCTTGACCAAGCACAGATACTGAAATATTCACCCAGTTTATCTACTGCTCTCCAAGCGGCAGTACAGCACCCTTCAGAGACCAGTAGAATAAGTTCAGTGTTTGGAAAAATATTGGGGAGAGAGGGGGAAGTGTCCCCCATAATCATAGAATGGTTTGG
>WEIS01031613.1:1685-14932 GCA_013389965.1 Todus mexicanus | reverse complement strand
CTGAAGGTGCAGCCCTTGCTTTCCGCACCCCACGGTGTGGTAAACAAGATCTAGCAGTGACGTTGATCTCCATACCAATCTTTGGTACTAACTCTAAACGTGGAACATTATCACCGCTAGAAGCAGGCACTGTCTGCAAAAGCATGCTGCTAACTTTAGAAAGTGCAGTTAGTTAGAAGAGACTTTGCTGAAAAGTAAAAATCACTGAATGGAATTGTTCTGTCCTAACCCAAACCAGGACAATCGACTAAAGTGCTTTGTATGGAATGGGTACAACTAAAACAGGACATCAGAACAAATAGCTTTGTCTAAAGCTTATTGCAATAAATCAATGTTTTATGGAGGGACCTGCTACATTATACAGGTGAATAGCTTTTTATAGTTAATACAAACAGGTAAGGAGAAGAGCTAGACTTCAGGTTTTACTTATGTGAAACCCTGAAACATGCCACAAGCAAAGAACACCTGTGTGGTGGATATTGTTGCAATGATTTCAAGGAAGTATAGCTCTATTGCCTCCTTTCCACAGCTGCCTTTTGCTAGGCTTCTAAGGGATTTGTCCCGTGGTCATACCATTGGCAGGGGCTCCCGTGATGGACTGCCCAACTCTTTGTCCAGTAACACAGTGATGCAGCATGCAGCCTGTAGTGAGATTAGTTTTTGACTATAGAAGCATTTACACATGGAGAATTTTAGCAGAAACATGTATTTCTCCACTCCTATAGAAAGTGGAGTTTATGTTTTGGTGATATAAACCTGTCCTACCTGTAGGCTTGCTCAGATAAAACCCTGACTCCATCACCCACTGTGTATAGTTCCCCAGAGATTTCCAGTAAGGGATCATCAGCATCTAAAGCTTTTCAGATATGACTGTGCTTGGGAGTCTCTCCTGCTGTCCTCTGCCCATAGTCTTGGGGACTATTACAAATTGCTAGATAACTGTTGCTACGCAGTCTGCTTGCTGAGTTGGTGAACCCTGCTGTGGGATCAGTCATGCCAATATACTTAAGCTTCACAAGTCTGACTCAGTGTTTGAGCTTATAGGCCACTGCAGTGTAGAAGGGGGAATGATCAGGAAAATAAAAAAGTAGGTGATTTTCTGGAAATTAACAGAAAAAAGTAGATTTTCCATGATAATGCAAGTAAAAAGCAGCTTAGCTTCTTCCTGTCTCTGCTCAGCGTCTTTGTAGATCATAGTTGAAAGTAATGAGAGATAACACATTGTGAAGTCAGTGTCTTCATTGCTAAATTCCCACTTGCTGATACTAAAGACAGTGATCTGTAATGTTTAAATGTTACTAGGGGAAGCTATATTTACAGAGTGCACTTGATTTAAGTTCAGATGCTCATGAACTAAATTACCATATATGAACTTTTGTGCCTTGTTTCACATGGACATGCAAAGGTACCTGAAAATGGCCAGACAAGCACTTGGAGCTTCTCTATCTCAGCTCACTGTGAACAGTACAGTAAGCGCCTTCATGGAGTAGATGAAGCTGTTTGTGTAGCCTCAGAAGCATGATGATGAATATCTGCATAAATTCGTGGTAGAGCCACTCACTGATCAGTGTGGTAGGAGGCTGCAGGTTAGAATGGTGGCTCAAGAGTGTCTGCTCAGAGATTCTGGTACTGCTGGAGGATGTTTCCAACACTGAGGCAACAGGACTACTTTGAAGCAAGTCCAAGTTCAAAATCAAATCTCTTTTCTGAAGGAAGTAATAATTGATAAGGGTGAGATATGAGACTGAAAATGTGGGCTGCTAACAACACTCAAAGGCTTCTAGATTTAGTTCCTGTAGTTACCATGGGCCAGATATTCATGCCAACATGTTTCCTGAGGAAAACATATCTGTTCTACAAACACCAATGAGGGAGCACGGCAGAATTGTCACAGAAAACTGATCCATATGGAGTACTTTCTAACAGTTTTTGAAGGGAATGGAAAGAGTCCAGCGGTTTAATTGTGCATAGTCCATCACCCCTCTCTGAAAGGTTGCCCAGCTCTGCTAAGGTCATGAAGAGGACTAAAGAAAATTATCCTAAACTTGTGGCTCTAAATGTTGAGAAGGAAATTCCCAGTTAACCTCTGGTCTGTTTCCAGCCACTGTTAATCACAATTCTAGCACTAATTTGCTGATTTAATGACTTCTTCACAACATCATCTAGCAAGTTGTTATAGATATTGGAAGGTAATGTTGGCTTTGTGCAGCCTGTGTAGGTGGGGTTTTTTTTTAGACATGAACAGTGGTGCCAGCTTCAGATTCATAACTTGTTGAAAGAGAAATTGCTATTGAACATCATCACTAGGTTACAAGAAAGATATCAACAATAACTTAACTTTTTCTGCACAGTTCTCATGCAATGAGGGCTAAGTAATATTCTGTACCCCCACCAACCCCACTGCCTCAAAAAGAAAAATTTAAAAATTTTTGAAGAATACCCAAGGGAAGACTTGGGGCTTATTTTTAAATTAATTATCCCACAGTTATACCAATGGTGATAGTCTATTCTTCTGTATAATACTGATATTTTTCAGAAGACTGTATCTGTACAGTAACTGTACCAGCTAAGGATTTTTGCACAGTTTCTACCAACATGCAGTTGCCTGTCTGTATATGACATTTTGCAGGCAAAATTGCATTTACATCTGTTGGCTTTTAAATATAAACTGGGATATTAAAGAGCGATAGCGGCTAGAAAATGTATCAATAACAGTGTGAAGAGATCTGCCTTCAGGATATTATTTCTGTACATGGAGCATTAGTGTTTGTAGCATTGTGCAATCCGTGACTGAGAAACTCTCACCTCACTGGTTAGTTTTTAATGTCTCAATGAGGCATGAAGACAGCAATTCCCTTGGTGGTTGGCAGGAGACATTGATTCATTTCATGGGTCTCAAGAGGGCAAAGACCAAGCTTAATAACCTGAGAAGTGAACGTTTTGATAAATCTGACGTGGAGCTGGGCCTCCTATTTGAGCTCCTGACGCTTACTCAGCTGAAAGTTGTTCACTTTGTGGAAATTTCTGAAAAGGCCAAGAATAACAGCATTCTGTTCCTCTTTGGAAATCCTTATTTCGTACCCCCTTCTTTTCGATTCAGGCGTTCAGGGTGCTAAATCAAGGACCTCACCCAACCTTTGCTCCTTCCCTTTCCACTCTTGACTCCATGCAAGAATGTCAGTGGAGGTGAATAACAAACAGAGTACTAAGGTGGTTTACTGTGTTTCATATACACATCTACCCCACTCTTTGTCTAGCTCCTATTCCTGGCACAGGCCACTGTCTCTCTCCTTCCCAAGACCAGTGGTACACTGTTTTGGGGGCTTTGAGAACTACTGTTCCCATCAGCTCATTCCCCTGTTTCCAAGAAAAGCAGTAGATAGAAACTAGCAGGAGAGTTTTTATGGTCATGTTCAATAAAGTAACTTTAAGTTTCAATGGGAAATACCAATTATTTACCAAAAAGGACAACTACAAAGATTTTTACAATCAGAAATAGGGTGTTGCAGGTTTCTAGCCTACCAAGAGGAATAAGAAAGGAGCAAACCCACCAAGGAACACAGGCATTCTACTGAAATCTTGAATTAATCAAAGCTTCTTCCCAAATTCCATCTAAGCTTCTCAGATGGGGGGTTTCTACAGACAAAGTACTTCAGGGGGCCCGGAGAAAGCTGGTAAGGAAAACACTAAAACCCAAGAAATCATACGAAATATGGGCCATGTGAATCTGAGCTATAACAGATTAAGATAAGACTTTCAAAGTGAACAGAGATTTTTCTGCTTGCAAAGCTCTGAAACGTAGGTCTAAAGATCAGAAAACAATCATTATTTGGTGTTTAAACTTTCTCTTAATTTCCACAGGTTATTTAAAAAAAATAAAATTGTGGTGACTTTAGTTTATATTTGTCAAACTGGACCACTTTATTTTTTATTTGGTACACACTGCTGTGTTGCAAGTAGGAATTCGGCAGATGCATAGAAAATGTAAGCACACTATAAAAGAACCAAAGGGTATTACCAATAGAGGCTATGAAAGGTGTTTAAGGTTATGCTTATGGTGTTGCAATGAAGTTTAGGGCAGTAGAGTGATTGACATTGAAGGGTACAGAAAAATATAATGTCCTTCCCATGGGAAAAATGTAGTTGCAGCACAAAGGACAAACAAACAGTTGAGACAAGCAGTTGAAACAAAATTTAACTGAGTTTATTTTTTAAGGAAAAATGTGGGTTTAGAAATGCTGAAAAACTGCCTTTAGTTTTAGGTTTGACCTTTTTCTTGGCATATCCTTTTCCCATAAGAGCATATGGTGCCCCATGGCCCATGAGGTCTCATGGCTGTGCCTTGTCCTGGAGCACAGGCTGGGCCATGCGAGAAGTTGATGGTCAGGGCCGCACAGTGTATCCCTGCAAGGTGACCACAGCGCAGTGCAGACACAAGGCATCACGTCAACTCTGACCAAAATGCTGTGGGCCTTCCGCACTTTGTTTTGTGTCTTCTGTGGAAAATTCCACTGGAAATGATCCATTTCAATGGAAAAAGTTTGTAATATTGAAACAAACCCATTTTTGATAAGAGAAAGTGTGGGGGTGGAGGGATTCTCTGATCAAAATATTCCAACAAAACTAACAGAAGAGCTACTCATCTAACTGTTAGTCTAAAAACAATGGATTTACTATATTTGTTGCTAAATAGGGTTTCAGGGAAGTAAACCCACTAATGAACCAGGAATAAAACTCAGCTTGCTTTTATTTTTCATCCAAAACTAACAAGCAACCATAACTTTAAAAACAATGAGCTATACTGCTGGACCGCTTTAATTTTTCATTGTTTTGTTTCAAAACTGTGTGTTGGCAGTTAATAAAATGAACTGCATTGGAAGGATTCAGCATAGCTTTTTAAATGCTTCAAGGTGATCAAAATGTTCCAGGTTGATCCACGTTAATTCTTTCAATATGTCTTGCTTTTCTGAAAAATTCAGAAATGTTTTTGGGCCAAGCTGTGCTAATGCATCTCTAACGATTACAATTTAATGCAATTTGTAATGTACTTAAGAAAACAGAGCTTATCAACTTCAATGAGATTTCACTTTCTCTGGAACAAAAGTTTTTAAGTCACACCTGGAAACAAGATTCCTAAATCTCTTGGATAATTCAGAAAATCTTACTTTTCTGCATATATTTCCTGTATGGAAGGCTGATGATTGTGCACACCCTATTACAAAGGCATGGCTACTCAGAGCAGGCACAGCTGCAGCAATGGCATATTAACTCCTCCCGAAAGACCAGAATACCAGATCTACTATTCCTAATCACATCAGGCCACAGTACAGGGGTTGTTTATACTCGACTGTGACTGACTGAGCAAATGAAGTGAAATGATCCATCCCTGCAACTCTGACCTCACGGTACTCTGAGGGTCCAGAAGGAGACGGAGTTCTCTGAGACATCTCTTAAAAGTTTCTTTCAGATTTGGTGGAGAATGAGGTCTTCTGTTTCAGATTTTATTGTCTAATCTGTTCTCTAACGTACTGTGTTAAAAACAAACACCTGTCATCTGTTTCCAGACACAGAAACAGTCCTATATTCACTTCACTTTTGTACAATGCATTCCAGCCACAAACATTGTTTTTTCACTATCCCTGATGTCCTGCTTAGTATGAAGAATGACTCTGTTTGGCCTGGGTATGGTTATTTACAAGTGTTTGTAAAATGTCTAAGACCAAGAAGGAAAGGGGAGAAAAAAAGCCAAAGGGACTGAAGGTGGGGAAGGACCATTAGTAATAGTTTGTTTTATTTGAAGTAAAAGTTCATTCTGGTGCTCTTTAAAAAAAATAAACCCATGTATTTTATTGCATGTGCTTTTGTTCAGCATGGGCTAGTTTGGCCAGAGGGCTACGGTGAAAGGTGGGATTTTTTTACTACACTGATAACATGCCGGGTCTAATTGGCATATTTGATGAGTGATGCTTGTGAGACCCATCAAAGCTGAGCCATCCAGGGACTGGTGTTAATCTTTCATGTTTCATTTGTGTTTCTTTTAGTTAAATCTATAAACAATGGAGCTCCTGCATGCACAAGCCCCAGCTGATACTGTGCCAGAGGCTCTGCTCTGGATGGCGAGTCATGGGCAGCAGCAGAATTAGCAAAGTGTTAGCAAATGCTGTTACCAAGGGGGGTCTGACACCTTCCCCCAGCTGGAAACCTCTCACAGAGCTGCCCGGCTCAGGATGGCTCTTGTGCTTCCCCTCCTGTCTGCATGGAGAGGAAACATGCTGGCAGGGTGGCCACCCCAAGCCCAGGCACCAGGGCCAGCCCCAAGCCCTGCTGCCTGAATGGGAGGACCAGAGCCAGGCTGAAAGCCTGTGCTTTTCTTCTCTCACTGCTACCCCATTAACATCCTGAGCAAAAATCCCCTCCTAAAATACTTCATCCTTCAAACTTTCCTGTCTTTCCTGCAGAAGTGTGCACTTGCTTTTCACTTAAGAAGATGTTCTGAAAATAAGCACAGCATCTAGATCCACTTATTCAAGTACTTCACAGTATTTATCAATTTACTCAATTTTGGGACGGGACCAGTCATAAAATTATCTGTTTTCTGTGGGTTTAGGGGCATTCCAGTCTTTCTGTAACATTTCTGTTCACCTAGGTCTTTCTGCTCCCTGTCTACCAATGCACATTCTTGAGACATCTCCCTGTCTTCTGAGTCTCCCTTTCTAGGAAACAGTAGGCGTATTTACACAGGCAGGGTTTTTCCCATCTTCATCCCTTCGTACTCTTTAACCTATTTGGGTGGAGGAGAAGGGAGGGAGAAGAATAAAAGTGAGCTAAAAATGAGGAAAGACGAAAAGTGAAACCCCGCCTGCTCCAAACCTTAGCTCTGGATAAGGCTCAAATTCTAGATATGGGGACAGAAAGGTGTACGTCTCAGTAAAAAATGATCACTAAACGGGTTTCCCAACATACAGATTCTCTTCTCAATTTCCATCTGGAAAATTTAATTTTCCTTCCACTTGACATCTTCAGAAAGCTTGGGGTTTTGAAAGGGATGTATTTTCTGTTGGGAGAATTTTTCAGTTACACTCATTTGATCAGATTCAGTGTTGCACACACCCTACTCTGCTACTGTGCCTTAGACAAGTTACATAAAACCACTTGAGACATTCAAGGGTCATTTCTAGTTTTCAGCTCATTATAAAGTAGACTTGATTTTTGTTATTATCATTATTATTAACTTCTGTCAGAAGGAGAATACCAGAATACAGCGGCACTTACCTTGTTTCTGTTATTTTTTTTTCTGGGTGCTGATGTCTTCTAAACAGTCCAGAAAATATTTCTGTTCTTGGTACAGTCCTTCCAACTCACTCTGTCTTGTTGTCTTGCTGTCCTATCCCACCGTTGCCTAGAAATGTGTGTGTGGTAGGATATTTCTGTTTCATTACTCCTATTACTCCATTGAGCCAGAGGGTTCATGATCAAAATCAGCAAACAGGTTTTAATAAGAAAAAGCAACAGAACTAATGTTAGTATAGAAAGCTGTAGCAGTTCTTTAAGAAGGACAAGCTGTGGAGTTTGCTGAGCCATACCTATTATAAACCTGCTGCAGTCTGACCAAAGTGAGTGCTGGTAGGCTTCTAGATATTTATATTGGCCAAATACACTTAATTTGCAAGACAAAAATGTCAAGAATTGTGTGTGCGTGTGGTCCACTCTAGCAATGAGGAGGTGTTCCCATTAGGAGAAAGACCTGAGCTGTGGTTGGTGCTGGTAATGCCAGGAGGCCTGCATGGTCTTGGTTTTCTTTTTTCACTATGTGGTGCCCGGAGTGTCATAGTTTAATCTTGTTACACTGCACATTGAATCAACAAATCATGCTTGATAGTATTAACGTCTTGTTTGAGACAAATCCACTTCCACTGCGTTCCTGCAGCCTTGTGGATCCGTGCAGAACATGTTTCTCCTGTGGTGGGCAACAGCTGTCTTCAGAAAAAGACCCAACAAAACAAAACAGAAAACTTACATTGTTCATCTCCAGCTTAGCAGTTTCACCAGACATATGGGGGAGAATGGGTCACAGGAGTGTTGAGAATATTAGGTCTAACAATGATAACATTTCTCTTGGCTGGAGCTGATGCACAGAGGACATCAGTCCTGTTTTGTTGTTATTTGGCAATGATTGGGTTTTCAGTGAATCAACATTTTGCTTCTGGCGCTGACTGAATTATTTTATAGGATACTTCATTTCCAAAATTGGTCTTGAAGGTTTCGTGGCAATGCTTCATTATTGCACCACAGCCCCAGTGCAAATGCACTGTGGGGACAGAAAGAACTGGGAATAAAGGGTGAGGGGGCAAAGGAAATATTGGTTGAGTTTTTGGAGCTCCTGAAGGATTACAGCATCCCCAAGAGAGCTAAAGGCAGCATGGCAACTCTGTCAGACCGCAACAGCCAGTCTCATCCCTTGGGTCTGCCACAAGCAGCATCAAGCCACAGCTGGCAGTAAGGCTGGGGTGGGAAGTGTGTGTTTACAAGCATGCAGGGTTGCTGCCAGGGCTGAATAACTACAGCTGTTTGACTCAGAAACAAGAGGAAACACAAACATGCTGTACAAGCACTTACAGATGCTTGTATAGCACATGGCATCCCAATGTTAGCTCAGACACCACCCAATTTTGTTCACAAAATTATTCTTGCCTTTGCAGTAGAATGGTTTAACCAAACCTAACACACAGTCAAATTGCTGGGCTCACAGTGTGGACCTCAGCCCTTTTTGTGACCGACTTTCCCAACAGACATAGCATGCTGGAAGGGAACAGCAGGTTAGCACAACAATGGTCAGCCAGGGAGTAGGCAATGGACCTGTCTGAGACAGCTCTACTCTCAGTTCCTGCATATGAAACCCTGTTATTTCTGTCCTACTCTTTCAAGTGGTACTGCTGGCTCTGTCCAACAAGGGCATGCTGCTTTTCTTCCATGCTTTCAGCGGTGAAAAACACCTTAGGGAAGATGCAGTTGGCATTGTAGGCCTCCCTGTCCACAGACGGCTGCTTCTCCTGAAATGCCTCGTTTGTAACAAGCACTTGGACTCCCTGGATTGGTGCACCTGCAAAGAGAAAGGAAATGTAAGTGAGCCTTGTAATGGGCTGCAGTGACTACTCGTGCTCTTGTGAAAGCCTGGCTTTGCAGGGCCTGGAGGGTTCTGGGCTCTGCTGGTGCTCAAGCTGCAGTCTCCGGAGTATAGCTGGAGAGAAGTGCTGATGAGAACAGGAGAGTGAAGGAGCAGGGAGGATGAAGCATTGCGAGCTGGAATCTGGCCACAGTGCTGTGCTGAGCTTTTCTGCACTTGCAGAAGTTGCCATGGTATTTTAATAACTGTGGGTGATTTAATGGCCCATCTGGAAGACGGGAACATTGGTACAGCTGGGTTCATGCCATGCACATCATTACCTATGATTTTCTAGTGAGGCAACTTACTTTTTGAAACTAAGTGGGAGCCAATTTCATGCCTTCTTTTCTACCGACCTGTTCACACATGTTGGCAGGTTTGTCTTTTTGTGTTCCCTGGTTGCAAATGTGCTGTGTCTCCAGTTTGCAATATTCTTTTATAGCAGGGGACCAGGACAGATGCAGAGCAAAAGCAAATTGCGTACATCTTCAGGACATGGACAAATTTTTCTCTGTCCTTCTCCTCTATGTGTCATTCTACTCAAATAGAGCCAGAAGCATTGACTTCCATTCAGTAAAAGCATCTGTTCTGGTCGATTTTCTGTGCACAGTGACACATAAAAAGTGTTCCCACTCTCCACTAGACCTTTGCAATTGCATGTAGGAAGTCTTCAAAAAGATCTGTCCCAGTGCCCGAAGGCCATTTGGTGCTTTTTGGTGAATGCGGTTTCTCTGAATTATTTCAAAACTTCTCCAGTTCAGTGTCTGGCATAGAGTGTTCCGAAGAATCCAGTTTCAAAATGTTGCCCTTGCAACTGTTACACAGTTGTTTTCTATTCCCTTCCTCTAATTCTTCTTGGGTTTTGATAGGGACTATCAAGAGACTCTGGAAACAATAAATAGAAATGTTGTTTAAGTTTATCTTAAGAGAATACGCAATGTTGGCTCATGGAACTTTGCTGATTATCTTGGCTAGACTTGGACATTTCCTTTGGCATATCTAAAATTGCTTTAAGAAACGTGTTCACACTGAGCCAGCTTCTAACGCTATAGATTCAACTACTTGATTTCAGATACATGGCCAAGTTCTGCCCCCTGCCTTAGTGGGATTGCACCAGCATAACGAAAGTGTAATGTGTCCCACAGCTCTCAGGTATTTGATTTATTCATTATAACTCACTTATTGCTTTCAGGATACTCGTGTCTTGGATGAAATTTTAAACTTCTGGGAGAAGTAGTTAAAAGGAGCAACAGGGAGAAAAGGAAACTACACAATATATCTAACAAATATGTGACATCTAATTTAAAAATCTGTTGTTTTCTTTCAACAAAAGGGGAAGAAAGCAATGCAGTCATATTCCCTCTTTCCGTAGAGTATTGGCAGAAGTCCTGGATCCACTGAAATTCGTAGGAAGATGTCATTAATTAACTTCAAATACCAGATTAGCTCATGGAATCAATATATCTCCATTCTGACGTGGATATAAAAAACCCCCTTGATTAATGATCATGATCTTGTTCAGGTATTTGAAGATTTTTACTTACTAGTGATGGCTCTTTCTGGGATTCTATATCAGTAGCACATAAAGTCACTTCAAAGTCAGTGTCTAGTATTCATTACTGGTAATGTAGGTGAAGCCTACGGGCTGCAACCTTGGCCCTGTTAAGTCACTTGCAGTTTAATCACTGACTTCAGCAGCACCCAGATCTCATTTTGGTGCTTCTCTTGATAAACTTCTTCATCAAACAAAAGAAAAAACTCTCACAAGACCAAAGGCTATTGCCTGTTCTGAAGAGCTTGTGAAGTTAGGCAGAAGGCAATGTCTTGTCTTAAAGATCAATCCAAAGCCCAGAACTTAAGGAAAGGAGCAGGTGAGGCTAGTCACAGAGGGAGGGCAGATGTGGCTGCAGGAGATTGTCACCATGCAATAAACTATCACTGCCACTCTCTAGACTCCAGACAGTAGCTTGCTGTCTTTCAAATAAAGCTTATCTCAGGATGCTCCAACAGTTTCAGAGTCATGGATCCTTCTCTCTCAGATGTTGCAGTGGAACAGGTTTGGAGTTCACTTATACTGCTGTAAATCCAGCACCTCTACAACTGAGTTTATAGCTGACTCCAGCTGCAGTTCATTTCTTCCAAATCAAAACTCCAAGGTGAGGGACATCATCTAGCCCTAAGATCAGAAACACAGATACTGTCACCCATTAACAGACAGAGCAAAACACAGTCTTGTCCAACCTAGTCACAATGTTTGATCTAGTACTGCCCACAAAGGCCCTGACTTTGGTTTCTGCACAGGGTGACTCTGTCCATTTAATGATGAACAATTTTAGTAGTGATAAGCCTGTATTATTCAACTGGATCACAGCTTATCACCCAGTAAGAAGTTTTCCTGCACCTGCAGACCAGTGAACGTCCAACAGCAGGTCAGAGTCTCTTCTGAGGCCAGTGCAGATTCTTCCCTGCTTTGTGCTTCTTTGGGAGTGAGGTGTTAATGTTTTACCTAATGGCAAGACAGACCTGAGAAGTTCCTGGCTCTGGCAGGTGTGTTTCACTCCTCTGCCATTGCATGTGGGCACCTTTTGGTGGCAGCCTAGATAACACTTGATTTGGTTTGGCAACACAGGTCATTTCACTGACGTTATGAGATTGACCTACCTAAGCACCCCTGAGAAAGCCTGGACACAGGGAAGGTTTGGAACCTCTTACCTCAGTTTTGCTATTAAAAATGGAGCCATTTCCTTCAGTTTTGCAATCACAGTGTTATGAAGGCAGACATCATGTGCAGCAGATGCAGTTCAGTAAAATGATGCAGCTTTGACAGTCAGTAGCTCAGACATGTACAAAAACCTTAGGCTGATTTCCCTGTTAAGCCTAATTTCATTCACAGAATAAAATTAGCCAGTCAAGATCCTAGCATGCTTTTGGACACAGTGATGTTTTTCATGGGGTTTCCACTGATTAAAGGGAACTGTGTACAGGGTATCTTACATGTTGATGCTGGTAAAAATTCATTTCAAAAGAACTCTGTGGTCCTGATTCCCTACCCATTTCAAATAGTATAAATTGGGAGAGATCTTGTGGAACCATTTAGTGTTGCTGTAGAATAAAGGAGAAGGGAATTCCCTGCTTAAATTTCCCTTTAAATATTGCATCGGAACTCCAATGTAATATTGTACAGAGAACGGACAGTTCATTAGGAAGCCCTAATTGCTAATTGCCTCTCTGAAATAATAAATTCCTTACATGAAAAATCACAGTCAGATCCACTGTAAAGCACTTGGACCAGATTCCCCTTCTGGGTCCAAATGAAATAGCTTAATAGGCTGTTACAGACAGACCTGTGACAGTAGGTAGATTTTTCTGTTCAAGCTGCGGTACTGAGGAGGTCAATGACTCAGTCCCAACGGTACTTTGCAAAATGAGGGCTATTGCATAACTCTGAGCCTGAGTTTCCTTGCACTGATACTGTTTTTCCTCTGCAATAGTTCCATTCACTTCCGTTGAGATTTTAAGCAGACTAGGTTTTGAGGCTGAANCCCACCAGGGTGTATTAAGTGGAGGCAAACTCCTGTCTACACAGTCCTTATTAGGCTCCTTCTCTCCTTCTCCCTCTCTCTCTCACTTCCTTTTGGCATTTGCTCTGTAAACTGAACAGCACCTGAACCGGCATCTTGAACCTCACCAGCCTTTATGGAGTTCAAATTGCGTTCAGATGTTCTAATTAACATGTGCCCTTCCTCTCTATCATTAGATAGCTGCAAACAGATGATTGCAGTTTCCTGGCTGGGAAAGGTTGGTCAATGGCCTTATACCCAAGGGGTGAAACATCTCTGCTGGGAAACAAATCTTGACTCAAGTGATCTGTGTAAGAACATCTATTAAGTTGGAGCAGTAGCAGCTGTGTTAAGACTTTAACTCTTCTCACCGTAGTCTTGTGGGAAAGGATTTTATCCTCCGAAGTTAATATACGGGACTGACGCCTGTTTAGACCTGATGAGTGTGATTGGCTCTTTGCCTCCAAGCACCCAGGTTAGTGAGCACACATTAACTATTTCTTGTCTTTTCTTGGAGTAAGATT
>WEIS01031584.1:13290-23734 GCA_013389965.1 Todus mexicanus | reverse complement strand
TGATGAGATTTTCCCCTCCAGAGCAGATCGCTACCACGCTAACAGTGCAGGCACTCAAAATTCAGGTGCTCTCAACGAGAACCAGGAGAGCAACCAGCAAGAAAATCACGGCAATCCAAGAGGAGCCGCGCAGGCAAGAAAAGCCTCTTCACATCTTATTATTGTGCCCTGCACAAATAGACAAACACATCCACAAATTTCAGCAGCTTCGAGCTTCAAGCAGCCCCAAATAGTCAACATTTGTAGTAAGGAACAATTTCTCTTTATGCCGACCGGTCAGGGTGCTTTGTGGCTTAAGCCTGGCTTTGAAAACGCGGGTACAGTCTAAAGGCAGCGGCAGCCGGTTGACCGAACAATCGTATTCATTCTCCATTACTTGGCAGGCCTAGAGTAGAAAAGCGTCTTTTCCATTTAGGCTCGTTAAACAGAGCTATTCATTAAAATTTCACCCTTCTCCCAAACTGCTGCACTTCTCCGCTTAAAAATCGCCTTTACGACAAGACCTCTCCCCTCTGCCCCGCCGCGCTCCTCGGCGCCCCGTTGCCAGTTGCCATCCCTTCGCAAGCTCCGTCCTCAGACCCCTCTCGTGTCTCCACGACAGCAGCACCTCGCCTTCGCCGTCGTTACCTGGGTAGAGGCTGCCTCGCTGCCTTGGTGCTCAGGGACCGATGGTAATTAGCTCTGCTCCTGGTTTTTTGCTTTTTGTTGTTGTGTTTTTTTCCAGAAGAGCGCAAACCCAAGCAAGATGGAAGGCTAGGAAAGGGGCGGCTGGAACAGAACGCGATTAGAGTATAAAAATAGGTCACTAGGATAATATAACCTTTAGACTACTGGCAACGTGCCCCCCTTAGAGACACGGCTGCGTGCTATATTTCAGGAGAATGTCAGGAATAAAAAAAATTAAAAAAAAAAAAGAAGAACCCAACCTCACCACACACATCAAAACAAAACCACTGATCATCCCTCGGAGCTCTGCGTGCTTCTGTTTGAACATCACTAACATTAATTCATTCACTCATTTTCCTCTGCCCTCATCCATTTGATCAAGCACAAAATAAACGTTATGCAATCACACCATTAACATCTTCCAAAAAAAATAATCATCTCTTTTTGGCACAGAGGCTTCATTACAGATTCGCTCCAAGTTACACTACCTTAGCCGGGTTCACAGTCCCAGCATCCCAGGGACCCACCTCCAGAGCTTCAATCCTCACATTTTGTCCATGCTGCAAAACGTTCCTGGCGTTCCCCCAGAGGAAAAGGTCCAGCAGACAGATAATCATCTCTGGACAGAGCCAGCTCCGAGGTTAACGCTACCAGCAGAGGACACCAGATTGCATTAGTGGAGCTTCAAGAAGTCCCTCAGCTCATCCGTATCCGGGTCTCCCATCACCTCGCACTCAGCTGGTCAATACCAGCAGGGCGGTTTGTGCCTCGTCAGGAGAGCATGAGAACATCAGTCATGTTCTTAAATGCACAGGAGCTCTGATTTCAGCCCCTTGTGCCTTCTCTAGGAGGTTTGCTCTTTGCTCGCAATTGTCAGAGATCTGTTTGTGTTTGCAGCTTGATCACAGGCACCTCCAACAGCCCCACACAGGTCAGGAATATCCTGCCATGCCACATTCGGACTTGCTACACGCCTTGGGATCCCACGCTTAGAGCTTATTATCAAGCACCACCATTTAGGTAGGGCAAGGCCAGCTTTGGCAGACACAGTCCTTTGGAATGCACGTGTAAAGGGGTAGGTTACACCTAAAATACACTTCTTTGTATTTTTATTATCTGAAATTGCTGAACGGGCTCCAAGCCAAAAAACTATCAGGGAGCTCCGAGTAAAGACTCCTGGATCCCAAAGCAAAATAAGAACCAGAGGTAGATCTCGGGCTGCGTTAAATTTTCTGACAGGGGTACTCAAGACTTTTAGATCAGCAGGGAATGTTTGGCCAGGCTGGTGAGGAGTTCACAGGTCTGAGCACCCGATGGCCACAGAGCACATGAAGCAGAGAAGCCCACCGTGCTCTCAGTGCTGCTGCAGCCTGCCCAGTCCCAGGGAGCCATTTGTGGCCTCCAAGCCCGTGTTCCTGAAGCACTTCTACTGATAACCCCACTTCCAGTTTTGCACATCCACCCCTACACAGGTGACCCTATTTAGGGGCCATCACCCCAAACCTGGGAACCGCAGCGCTAGACGCTAGCATAACATTTATTGTTGAAAGAAAACCAGCGTCAGCTTTTATACCAGCACTGGAATAACCTCGCTGCAGAACCACAAACCCAAAAGCCTGCTAGAGGGTCACACGGTTTTCTCACCGAGCATCCAAGTCCTTTGTGCAANTTGTTGGTTTGGTTTTTTTCCTTATCCCCCGTGGATCCTGCTTCAGAGTTGTCCCTGCAGCCCTTGAGTGCAGCCGATGGCTTTTGCAGCTTACTGAGTCCGCTGGTTTATGGCAATGTTTTTCTGCTCACTGAACTGGCTCATTCTTTTAGCAGAACAAACTGTTCCACGTTGAGGCAGGAGTTGGCTGTGTTTTAACAAAGGATTTTTCCCTTCTGACAGTGTTTTGCAAAAGACCCAAAAAAAGGAGTTTGGAGCCAAGTTACAAAAGGTCAGGAGAGGCGAGTCAAGCACTGGGTGTAGTTCCTGTATGTCACAGCCAGTCAAGGAAATGGGTGGGGAGAAGAACGGCATTTCGAGCTGCAATAATATGTATAAAGTGGTATTAATGAGGAATGGGCTTTTGAATGAGGATGGCAAGCAGACAGGCACTATAAATTTTTCTTTACAAGAGCAGGCTTGTTAGGTAGGCTGAGGTCTCCACAATCATTTATCCATTGAAGTATGCATTTGAGAGAGTTCAAGTAGCACTAGCAGCAAGAAAAAGGCAGTTTTCTTTGCTTCCCCTCCCCAAGCTGATTTCAAGGAGTTACCGTACTCTCCTTTCCTCTCAGCCAAATGAATATTCAAAAGCCTTTTGCCAAGCCAACGCCAGTCAATCACCAGCACAATGCTGGGGGAAATACTGGCTGAGACCTGCCTGGGACAGGCGCTTTGTCCCTCTCTGCTCTGCTCCAGCATCCCAACCATTTTTAAGATGGGGCCGGGTGCTCCTGCAGAGGTTTGCTGGGTGCCACAGCTGCTCTACCAGGCTCCTTTCTCCGACACCCAGCAGGACAATAGCACTGGAGCAGAGCTGCTGCAAGGAAGGATGTGCGTCCGTAGCGAGGGTGCTGTGGGTAGGGAAGGACCCTGTCACTGTGGTCCCAGCAATACAGCCCTCCCTAGGGAGCTGATGGTATCTTCCCCTCTCCTCTTCTAGAAGCTGCGACCATAAGTGGTTTTGCTGTTGGATGGACAGGTTCCTGATGAGGCTCCACTCTCTCTTCAGCAGCAGTTGGTAAGGTCAGGGTCATCCTGTGCTATGCATGGTGCATGGACAAACCAAGACGGTCAATTCTGGCCTTGCAGATATCGGCAGGAGGGGAGCCAAGAGGATCTGCAACAGTTGACAGTGTGTCACGTCTAATACTCAAGCTTTTCCAGGCCTCAGAGGATCCCTGAATAGAAAGAAACCACCCATCACGGGAACACAGCCACTTTTGTGGCTGGAAGGGGCAGATGTTCAACCCCATACAACAATACAGCACACCAGTTGAGACTGTGCGTGAAGAATGCTGCTGCATCCTCTTAAAAGTGAAGAGGGAAATCAGGGACATCATCTAATTCTAGAGCTATCATTTGGTCCCGATGCTTACAGTTCGCACACCTACTCTGCAAGAGTGGCAAAGGGGGTTCTCCCATTGCCTTTAAACAGACAATACCCTGGCCTAAAGCGTTGGACCCTAACAACTTCACAAGCATATGGTCAGACTAGTAAGTGACCAGAACCTTCAGCTGGAAACATCATTTCCCAAAGAAGTCCAGCTCCTTTTTAGTACCCACGTAAGTGACGGACTTCCAGAAGTCCCCACATCCCAAGAGGTCCTGCTGACATAGAGTAGGAAGGCAGATCATTAAGAGGGCTCAGCATCCTAACGGCCAAACCCTCTGCTGAGGTATGTCTGATGAGAAGCTGATCTTCAGAAGCCCTCCTCACCACACCTAACATTTGGTGCTCCAGTACTGAGAGCCAAGCAGAACAGGCACAGAGAACTATATCATCCCTACCACCAAACCCCGCATCCACTGACCCCCAAGAGCTTGTAGGGAACTCCTTACTCCCTTTCTCTGAAATACCATTTCTTCTAGCACTGGTAGGAAGAGAAAAATGGATTTGGGATTTCATTCGAGATCCCCATGGGCAAGATCCACGCAACCGAATCACACACCTGTCAGCCAAGCACAATCCTTGTCATCTGCTCTCAAAACTGTATTTGTTCAAAATCATTTGTCAAGCTGCTCTGGATAGCACGCAGAGATATGGAACAAAGTTCAAGGGTTCTCTGTGATATGAACCGTGCTTTTCAGGACTCTTCCTCCAGCTGTTCAGTGACACTTGGAATGGATTGTCCTTACTGAAGAGTCAATTATTTTTTTAGTTGAAAACTCACCATCCTCTGTAGGTCAGCTGCGAGCTGAAAGCATCCCAGTTATTTACTGCTGGAAGCTAAAGGAATTTCCTTACTCTCAGAACACAGACATTTAAAATTAGTTTCAAGTACAGTTGTGATAAACAAATCGTGTTCTCCTCCTGTCCCTCTCCCAGCTTTTTGTTTTGTTTTTAAGACCATGCCTGCTGCTCTAACCAGCCTTTTTCTTAGCTGCCCTCTGCAGCTCCTCATTCAAAAATTCATTCACAACGATGCAGGGGAAACTACAGATACCTCCTGAGAAAATCCAGCAGAGCCAGATCTCTGCTTTCAGAGCTCTCCCTTTGTCACGCAATTCCCCTGGGACCTCATTATTTTGAACACCATTAAAAACAACCCAAACCAACAATATTTGGCTTTCCTCCTCCCTCCCCCTGCTTCCTGTGAAGAGCAAAAGGTTGGGGAGTTGGGTTGTCACCCTCCTACAGGAGACGGCGGCTCAGGATTTCAGCTCTCTGCCAACGGCCGGCCAGTTGGATGCTGTTGCTGGCTGGAAGATAAGCTCAGCAGCCCACTCCACCAACCCTGCTCAGCAGCTGGGGGATGGAAAGAGCTTTCAACAGCCTGATGAGGAAGACAAGAGGTGTGATGGTCCAAGTAAAAGGCCTCGGGTTTTTGGACTGAGGTCTCCCGTAAACATTTATTCAAAATATTGATGTACTCATTAATTTGTGGATCACAAGGGCTCGATGCGAGGAAATTCTTTTAAAAAATTCCATCATGCTGGGAGAATTGCTTCCTTGCCATGTGTTAGCGAGGCTGCTCATGAGCTGCCAGCAATTACTAAGCCTCCACTCCGTATTCAAAGCTCTATACAATGGAGTTTATTATTTTTAAGCCTTCCAGACATCAATGTAGCGAACTTAAGAGAGCTATTTGGAAGATTAAGATATGAACACCACCATATTATTCAATTTAGCTCCAACGCTGAACACTTATTTCTAGAAAGAGTCCCAGCTAATGCAACATTTCCAACTGCCAACAGAGACAAATACAGCTTTAAGTCACACTGCAGCACGGTCTTGTAAACCAAATTTAGGAAATAAGAACGAGGAAATTACTATCATTACACAAATACTGCCCAATTATTGACGAGCCGACACCCAACCTATCTTCAGGTCTTTGGCCATAGGCTTCAAAAATACTCCCGCAGAAATTACAACCCGAGGAAATCCCTGCTTTCCGTGCGTGCAGCTGGGTGCAAAGGTATTAGTGCTTCTCCAGCAGCTGTTTCAGATTAATTTTCTGAATATTTCATATGCTCCTACAAGTGCCAAGAAGCTTCCTACCACCTCCCTGGCCCAGTTCGTTGCCTCCTTAGTCTGGCCTACGAGAGAAGAGCAGCAGCTCTGGGGTCTGACGGGGATGTGCCAACCCCGAGGGCTCCTGCCACATGTGTGAGGGTCTTGTTCTTATGTTCTCAACTCGTGTAGTAGAAACCTCATTGCTGTCCCCACAAGCTCACCTTGAAAGAACAACACTGCTCGCTCTGCCAAAGAGCTCTGGCAGCCCCCTTTGCAGAGCTGAGGCCGCTGCTGAGCTGGGTTTCTGGCTCAGCTCCCCAGGGTCCTGTTTTGGGGCCGCTGCAGGTGCCATAGAAACAGATAACTCATGCTGGGAGGGACTGCTGGAGGACTGCGGGACCAACCTCCCGCTCCCAGTAAAGGGTTTCCCTCAATTCTTCACCAGGCAGGCAAAGCTGCCTATCAGTATCGAGCTCCTGCTTCCTATAGCCTCCTCCTGCAGAGGCACAGAACAACTTTCTGGCCACTTGTGCCAGTTACAGAGACTGGTCAGTAACATTTCTTTCCAAAACACAGATGAACTGCTCAAAAAAATATTTTTTTTTTAAAAAATAACACAAAGGTAGGCAAGTCCCAGGACTTTTTTGGCCTTTCCTGTGACAACAGCAAACAGAGTTTACTAACAGCTGCTCTACCTGCCCAGATCAGACTGGCAGCATAAAGGGCACTGATGGGGGAAAATGGGAAAGGATTTGTGCCTGTTTTCTATCATTATGTTTTGCTTAAAGGAGACACGACCGGTACATTTTGCTGTCTTGAAACCATCCCACCCTTCACAAACAATTGTGAGTTCGATCAGACTGGGCGCAGGACTAACAGGACGAGAACAACATCCTTCCAAGGGAAAAACCAAGGAACGACATGAAATAAGAATCAATTTTTTAAAAAATCATCAGCTTGCCAAGTCGAAGGCTGTCATTTCATAAGAGCTGGTTTAACTTGAAGCCTTTGGAGAAAAAGCTGTCTTTCAGGAATCCCAAACTTCACAGCCCTTCTATCAAACGTGGAAAAATTCTCATTGCAACATGAACCCTGGGTAGCAGAAACATTCCTGATTTACACCACCAAAAGCACCACAGCCTATGTTATAACCTCAGAGAAACAGGAATCAAGACTCCCTCCTCCTTTTTTCAGGAAGGAATGGAGGGGGGTCCCATTACACCAGTCTAAAACATTCACCATCATCATTAGGGTGAACGGCACCGTGAACATTATTAACTCTGTTCATTGTAGCTAAGAAAACAGCAGGATAAACTAAACTGCAGGTGGAGTCGGTGCAGGAGATGATAAAGTCAAAATAATGTTGATGCTGTGTCAGCAGGGAGCCTGCAGGTACAGGAACAGGGGAGACCGCCTGGCTCGGGGGCTTGGTAATGGCACGATAGAGTCTTTCACGTCCAGGGCAGGAGTCCAGACCTTACTCACTTTAGCAGAACATGGTCCTTCAGGCACCTGCTTTCTTCTCGGGCTGGGAGAGAGCAGACTTGGAAGCATCTTAACGATATTGCACCAAAATGACAGCGTGTCACGTTGGATAAAGCTCAGGACAGCAGGAACTCCCTCCGTACACAAGCCCATAATCACCTGCCGGCAACAGATTAAGCAAATAGATGTCTGCGGTGTCGGGGGGAGCCGGGAACTCATCCCCCGTCAAGTCGGCAGCAGACAAGGCAGCTTTGCAGTGAAACCCCACAAGGATAATGCTCTTAAGATCGATCGCACGAATCCTCGTGTCAAGCTGCTTACCCAGGCGACCAGGATCAGGCAGAGCAGCCAAGAGAGAGGGTTCGTTAAGTGAACTCTCCCTGGATTAATGCTGTAAAACTGTACGTACCTTCCAGTGAGAGCTGGGAAAGTGGTTTCCAGCACTGTCCAAAGAAGTGAAGAGCAGCACTGCCATTCTTTTTGAGCCTCTTCTAAGCCTTCTGCTATCACACCAAAAGGACTCAGCAATCATTCATGAGGAGCATCCAAAATTCCAGGCCAGCTGCTCTTATCCATACCCTTCATCCTCCTTCTAAAATCAGGCTCAAGTCTCAAGCCCACCTGGCAAGTGCTGGTGAGTGGTGAAAAGCTGCTATGAGGAAGATACCCTCACCTTTTAGGATACACAAGTTGCTGTCTTGGGCCACTAGGTCCCATGGGTCTACAGCTCTCCATCGGCCAAGCCTTGCTCGTAGGAGCATACAGGTGTCCTGACACTCCTTACCAGGGATCACCCACGTTAGGAAATTGCTGCGAGCCTCCTTCCACTGCCTGGCATTTTCTCCTCATCCCTCCCTTCGTCTTGCCAGCAGCTATTCCCACAGCATTTTAGATTCTACCCAAAGGATGCTTGCTGCGCCTCTCCTCAGAGCATCTCATTTTAGGATCCTCCAAGAGACAGCTCAGAAGGCTCTCAAAAGTCACACTTCCAAGTGTACTTCCATACACGTACACCCCAGTCTGGGGGCTCATCCTCCCCAGTGCATGAAGCAGCTTCAACAATGAAAAGACCCACAACGTGGGGAAAACTCTGCAGCCTTAAATGTGCATTGTCCCAGGGCGAGGATCCCACAAACCATGCAAGGGGAAAAGAAGAAGGTTAGATGGGATAAGTGTCTGAAGATAGCACATCCCTTATAGTAACAATTTGATTTTTTTCCTTTTACCAGTGTCAGGCCTGCTGACCAAGACAGTGTTACTGCAGAACGGTTCCCAGCTAGAGGCAGAGTCCAAGAGAATAGTTTGTAGACCCACCTGAAGTTCGAGGTTTGCACACACGCTGCCTGCTGCCCAGGCTCACAATGTCTCAACGCGAGAGCCAGCAAACTCCCCGCCTCCAGCTGTCTGCCTTTCCAAGAGGGATGTTTTAGGCTTTCCAGCATCCCTGCAATGCACTCTCTTTGACATTTAGGAAGTGGTAAAAGGGCTGGTCAGCACTGTTATCCTCAACTGGAAAATGGGAAACCAAAGCAGGGAGGGATGAAACGATCTGCCCAAGGCATATCCGCACGCTGCGGTGGGGAGCAGCACCAGGTGCCAGCATCATCATTCACAAAGCCTTCGCCTCTCCCTAACATCCACACGGGTTTAAAGCAGAAAGGCAGCACGGGAGCAAACGCAGAATGGCTTAAAGGAAAACTTCACGCTGAAGCCAAAGGAGCACCAGAAATGTGCTCTACCCAAACTGGCCATCAGCTGAAAGCTAAAGGAAGAACTGAAAATGATGCTAAGGAAAGTTTTGTGCCTCAAGGAACATCCACCTCGCTAGTGTGCGCCTGCAGTTACGCAGAGAGCCCCACGACCTCACAGAGCATATCCTCTGGGCATCTATAAAACCATTTAAATGGATCATCCTGTTCCATTTTCCCCAGGAGAACAGAAGGAAGGCCCATGAGATGGTCACGCTTTCTCCTCCATCCAGGTTCTTCACACACCGGCTCTGTTAAAGGGTACAGATCGCCTTCCCAGCGCCCCAGCTCCTGGCTGGAAGGGAAATGCTGTCACCGGCCTGTTACAGAAAGGGAAATGAGGCACGGAGCAATTTTAAATAACTCACCCAAGGTCACAGGAAGCTTAGAGCAAAGCAAGTAATTGAATGCAGGACTTGCGAGTCCCCAGTCTACTTATTTACCAGAGATCATCCTTTGACTGGGTCACCTTTAGTCAGAAACCCTCCCAGTTTGCACACAAAAGCACTGCCAAAAGATGACGCTGAATTATGCACAATGATTACGAGTTTCCCTTCCAGCCCAATGCACTCAAAGGGTTGTTTTGTAAATAAAATAAAACAAAATAAAATAAAGCTTGCAGCATGTTTGGTGTGCTGGAACAGACAACTCCCCAAGCGCTGCCGACAGCTGAACCACTAAAGGCTCCAGATCAAGCTGGGAGATAAGGAGGTTCTTCTCCTCCCCAGTGAATCGTGCTGTTGTGAAGGGTGGCCTCCAGTGAGTAAGAGCTAACCCGTTCCCAAGTTTCACCTTGGATTTGTATCTCCATTCATAAATACCCCGGGATGAAACAGAATACTGCAGCCTTAGTGCCGGGCCTAACATCCAAAAGCCTCTCCCTTCGCAAGAGGCCTCCCCTTGACCCTGATGCGCCACCAGTTTGCTACAAAACCAACCCAAAGCACTTCACCCAAGTGATCACAGCCAAGGGCACAGATCTCTGCCCACAGCACCTCTCAGCACAGCCCAGTCCATTTGCAAGGACCAGAAATTGCCTTCGCCAGCGCCTTCCATATCCACCAGGGACCCTCAGCAGGCAGGGCTGGCTGAAGGCATCTCAGTAGCATCCAGGCTGGCTGCTCCTGCGAGCCTGCAGGGAGGGGATGATCACCGTTGAAGCCCCAGTAGCACCCCAATGCCACAAACAACCCACATACCCCAATGCCTTCCTAGGGGGCAGCTCACCTCGCTCACAGAGCCCAAAGGAACAGCAGAGCCGGGGCTGCAGCATCGCTCCACGCCCCAAACCCCTCCAACCTCCACCTGGCATCGAGAGAAGCCCACGCACATGAAAACATGAACAGCAAAACCCAAATCCTTCTGATAAACAGATGCAGT
>WEIS01031584.1:0-13257 GCA_013389965.1 Todus mexicanus | reverse complement strand
AAAAAAAAAAAAAGAGAAAACTTTTCCTCCACTAAGACTCTGTTACAGAAAACACAACCCCAAGCAGTACCAAAGGGATCAAGGACCCTCTGCTCTACAAAGCCTTTGAGCAGGGAATTCTTTGTGCTCTGCTGCAAATTTGCAGGTGAACATCCACCCGGAGGAAAAATTTCCCTCTCAGGGTGGGAAATTTAATACATCTTTTCCCCATCTCTTCTTTACTGGCAGAGGCAGCTGTTTGGTGGAATGGCTGATCACAGCCATACATACGAGTGTGATAACCCTGCCCCAGATCTTTTTTCGCTTTAAGGCTACTCACCACAAGCCCTCACTGTCACTTCACAACACCCGGTGAGGAGCACGTTCAGTGCTGTAGCTGGGACCAGCAATTTCACACAGAGCACCCAGTTTGGTAAAAGCACCTCATGCTTTTCACACCATGGGTCCCGTCTTCAGCGCAACTGCACCATCTGCCATCTCCTGAGCCCTCGGCAAGAACCAGCTCAGCAGGAGCATCTCCAGCAGGTTACTCACAACAAGACTGAACTAGCAGCCACGAGCCTCCAGATCCATGGGCCCTGAACACAGGGCTGAGGAGGTGTGACATCAACTATGTCAAAAATTTGCTCACTTTGAAATCCTACTCCTGCTTATTTACGTTACAGGAGTACCCAGAAGCCTCAGGCAGGCCAATATCTGCCCTACAAAGCTCGGGCTGGAGAAGTGCATTTGCATATGTAATGGTCACCTCCAAGCAGAGCTCCCGCCCTGTGCCCAGTCACAAACAGCTCATAGCTTTGCAAGAGAAATAAATTAATAGTCCGGTTTTGAGGAGAGGAGGTGCAGCAGCAGGGTGGGCAGGGTGTAGGAGAGCTCCTGCACAAGCAACCAGCCAGACATCATGGACATTGGTGTCCCTGGGGCTTTTCCAGTGCTCCCACAGCGGAGCCGAGCTCTGCCCTCGCAGCAGCCAAACCACCTCGGTGCAAACACTGCGCACGGAGCAGGACCGTGCTCTGCAAAGCCCCGCGAGGACGTGGAAAAAGTTGTTAACCTAAACAGACAGGTCTGAGATTGATTCGTAGGAAGGATGAAATCAAGAGGTAAAAATAACAATTCTAACACACCAGTGACATACCGAGCCCCTAATCCAATGGACTATTTACAGGCTGAGAGCATTCCTCACTGCTCTTACCTTCATCTGTAAGGTCCGAGGCAACAACTGCTTTGGAGGAGCCTGTTTGGAGGCAACAGGCAGCCCAGAGAACAGCCGAGCATGAGAACTGGAATTTGTAGAAGTTAAATAACCGAAGGGACAACTACGCACAGCTCTCTAGACTTTGCTCCACAATCCAAGCGCTGAAAGTGGAAAAGGCAAAACATTTCCTCTCTGAATGTATTAAATTCCCACTTTCCTATTTCAAAGTCTTCTACTTGCTTCAGCGTCCAGATCCGCACTGCCCAGACGCGCCGTTAGGAATAGGGTGTTGTAAACAGGGGGTTACAAAAAGGGAAGGTTAACACACAACATATTTTTCCCATTACTTCAATACATCCTGCAAGCTCTGCAAGCTTGGTCAAGAAAGAGTCTATTTAAAAATCTAGGGTGGGGAAGAATTAGCTCACCAAAACCATAAACAGATTTGCTTTGCACTTTCAGTCCAAGAGAAAAACAAGACAGGCTATGCGCGTATTGATGCACACAATAGCAGAATCATTTTAAAACCAAATGAATTGCGAGGGAGAGGGCATCAGAGGAGGGTGAGGGGAAAGGAGGAGTGGAGAGAAATGGGCCAAGTCCTAGAGCAGAGATCCTGAGGTTGGTTCTCCAAGCTCCCCAAGGTAACGTTGGAAAGCTGCCATGAGTCAGCGCAGGACCGTGAGGATGCAGGAGGATGGGATGTGTTACTACAACGCCACGAGCCATCGCTGGGTACAAGCCATTGAGTAATATATGACATTAATTTCTGCAGATGTAACACAAAGGAATCCTTCCCACTCACCCAGTGACCTTCCACACAAAGCATCCAAACACATTATCACTGTCTTTCAGACACCAAAGGATATAAAATTTAATTCCCTTCTCTCTTTTCCTCCCAAGAGAGCCTGACTCTGTCTACCAAAGCAGAGCGAAGTTACAAAAGCTTTACCCTCTTCCTCCGGACGAATTCTCTATTTACGATGGTAAAACAACCCAGAGAGCAACAATGTCTGAGGAGTTTGCAAGATTACAGACATAAGGTAGTTGAGGAGCCACCTAGGATGCCTTAGTCACAACTTCAAGGAGGACAGCTCTCAGGAGGCTGAGGGAACACATCAATCCCAGCACTTCGTGTGCTACAGCAGGGTCCGTTCATTTATTCCTACCAGTTTACCAGACCGGATTTAGCCTGCAGAACTGGAAGTGTGTCAGGAAAGCTACAGCAAACAGCATCAGTCCAGTTGTTGTACTCCCAATGCTGATTATTAAATAAAGCCTAGCAAAAAGCAGTCTCCAGGCGTGGCACAAGCTGGGGAGAAACCACCGCAGGGTTTGAAAATCCCCATTTCCATGGGGACACTGTCATTTATCACAACAGCCATGAACCGGGTGAATGAATTCCCCGCCACTCTGCTCACTAATGCTCAACCATAAAACTTCACTTCTAACAACTAAAACGGCTTTGCTCTGCTAGGAGACCCAATTTCTCCTTCCAAAATCTGGAACAGTGTAATGGAAAACCAGAGTGCTATTTCCAAGCACACTTCTTCCATCCACAGAAGCCAAGGGGAAAATGCATTGCTGTCAGTACCCCTCATCCACAGGACAGGACAGATGAACATTTATTAAGTTATACAGATTCTTAAAGGTGGGGGGGAAAAATAAATCAGTGGCTCAGCACGAAGATAGCGGAGCACCAGCCAGGAGAAGAGTACAAATGCACAGGACATCTGAACTCTGTCCTGTCCAAGGCATGATGTTCAGAGGGAAAAACAATTGCCCCCTTCTTAAGGACACCTGGGAGCGTAACCCAAGACCTGTCCTGACCATGGGCACAGCAGAGCTCAAAGGTTAACGGAGCAAACCATTGCACGATCGCTTATGTCAGCCCTGGAGCTAGAACAGCCTTCACAGGAGAATCCTGCAAAACTCTGAGATACGCCACATTTCTCTGTCCAGGCCGCAGAAGATGGAAGGGTGCATGGTCCATATCACACATGGACCTCGAGATGGTGGCAGTGACCTACCTGCACGAGGGACCACAACCTCGGCCTGTCGTTCTCCAGCTCCTCCTCCGCATTTGCGTGCATCTTTAAAGCGCCTGCAGTCGTCGCTTCAGCTGCGCTGGGACTCAGGGCTGCAAGAGAAGATGACACACCAAAGGTTACTGCTGCACCTTCGAAGGAGAGGGTGGCCCTTGCTTAGTAAAGGCTGGGGGTAAAAATAAAACCCTGATCAGTTTGAGGTATCTCCCAGCTCCCGGGACCCACCCCGCCGTGTTCCCTTGCTGCATCCTCACCGAGGCATCCCAAAACACACAACTTTGGGGGTTTTCCCCACTCACTTAGCAAAGGCCCCCTTGATCAGAAGTTAACTAGGTTCACCAAATTCATCACCAAGCACCCAAATGCGCTGCTCTCAACCCAGCAGAAGTAAAAACCTCCCAGCCACGGTGTGCTGAAAACCAGGGACGCTGCTCTCCGGCTCTCAGCTGCGACTCGTGGGCTCGGTTCTGTAACAGGACTGGAAACCTTAATGGCCAGAACATATTTAGAGAAGCAATCACAGCACCCCAACCAACAGCACCGCAGCCGGTGGTTATATATAACCTCCAGCTCTGCTCGTAGCTATGGGCTTCCTCTCTCCCCTCCATCTGCCTCTGCTGCCATCCCGTCGCTGTTCCCTCAGCCCCAGAGAAGCGACAGAGCCAGCCCGATGCATTTCATAATTTCTAAACTTAACCATCTAAAGGGGTAACCGGCCAAGTGGATTTCTGGGATTAAGTTCAGACCGGGGGAGAAAACAGCACACTGAAAAACAAAGAGTCACCCTGGAAAAAGGTGAGCCAGAGCTCGTAATGGGGATGAAAAATAGGAAAATTATGTTGTGATTCCTGAGCAAAGGAAAATTAAGGCTCGTCTGCTGCTCCTGCGGGAGCACAGCCAGAGACAGGTTCTCCTCCCCCAGCAACACCTCCCAAGTGTCTCCAGCCAGCTCAGGCTGAACTCCTCTGCCAAAGCCCCGCTGATCTGCTGCTCAGCTCGGAGCCTGCTGACCATACCCTTTGCTCACCATCAGCGAGTTACTTTGATTAAAATAAACAAGCAAATAAGCAGCGTGGAGAAATTTAACCCAAATACCCAACACAGACACATTACAGCTCGGGAAGGTGCTGCCCAACCCCACCCAAAATCAGGAAAGCAGCACCCAGTGTGGCTGTAACCACACAGACCGAGCCCCAGCAGGAGTTAAAAAGGAAAAGAGAATAGAAAAAGGCGAAGGAATTGGACAAGCGTTGAAGGACGTGTAGATATTTTCCATTGTTAACCTCTCAGGTATCCCGACACTCCCTACTTGGACAAAGCCCCCTCCAGACCCACGGTTCTATTTGCTGCACATTTGTTTGTTATTCACTGCATGTTATTTTCCCAATTTAATTCACCCAAGGCAAGCACAAAACCGGGGGAAATTTCATCCCCAAGTCTGGCAAAAGACAAGAGTTCAGAGAACAAGAAAAAAAATGCTTTAAATGCCGGCTAGATGCCATAGCTTTTTCTTTTTGCCTTGCTTGTCTTTTTTTTCCTCCCCTAAAATGAAGGGAAGGCTTATTCCGAACCAATTAGATTTCGACACGCCTGGAAAGATCCCAGTGTTGAATGCCGAGACCTTGACATAACAGGTGACAACCTTTTCTTTGCCAGAAAAACTTTAACATATAATAAGAAGCAAATATCAGACTGCTGATGGAGTGGGTTTTTATTCCAGCGATTTGTGTCAATGTCCCGTAACGACTTGCACAACCCTGCAGCCTCCCAAACGAAGTGATAATGCCACGGCCCCGGCTTTATCTGCCATCCCTTCTGCAGTAACACCACAGCTCCTCTCCCTTCATTGCATGAGCTCATGGCTACGGGAGGTCTAACATCATCCACACCCTCCTTTAGGGATTCAACATGCGCTCAATACTTTAATAAACAAGATTTTGTGATCCTTGGACCATTTAAATTGAGCAGCAGTTTGAGCAGCTTCATGCTTCCTGAAATTCAAGGTAGTTTAAATAGAAACTTAAGCTGGAGGCAGAGAAAAAAAATCTGAGTTTCAGCAATTTTTGTTCTGAAATATGGAGCAAAACCCCTGCAAATTTGGCACAGCGAGCCACAATTACCCTGGCAGCTCCTCCTCGAATTGCCTGGAGCTGTGGCTTCAAGTCAAATACTCTTGGAGAGAGCTGGGGCAAAGGGGCAGGGGTTGGGGTTTCCTCCGAGCAGCTCATGCGAACACTTCAGCTGCTTATCACTGAAACTGGAACAGCAACAAGGACAATCGGGGCGTGCTTTTTTCCTCAAACTTCTTTCAGATGTTCGAATCTCTCTGTCTGATCACCACAATACACTCAGGTCTTTGTGTCTCAGGGATTTCCACTGTCTGCCAGAGCCACTCGTCACCGCAACCACCCCACTGCTGTCCCTTCCAAGGCTTACAGTGCCCTCAGGCTGGACTGGGCGGCTCAAAACCTGCCAAGAGTTCAAGAGTAGAGAATGTCTTCCTCAAGTATCAGATTCAAGACGTAGAATAAGTCGTCTTCATAGCCCTGGTGGTTTAAAACCATAACACGTGAACTGGCTGGGACAGCAGGCTCATGAAAAGGTGAGGGTGCCAGAGCCACGAACAGGCTGCACAGAAAGGTTGTGGATTCTCCTTCTCTGAAGAGATTCCAAACCTGCCCGGACAATGTGATCCTGGGCCCCCAGCTCCGGGTGACCCTACTGCTGGAGCAGGGGGATGGAATAGATGATCTCCAGAGGGTTCTTCCAACCCCTGCCATTTGTGACTGTGTGATCAGTTACAATCTAGCAGCTCTCATGGATGGTTTTGAACTTGATTAAAGATGTTTGTTGTATCTAGCAAGGAGCAACAAACTCAGTTATACCCCGAGACCTGGGTTGATTCGTATTGATCTGAAAATAAAGGTGATGTGCAGTGATGCACAGCTGTGGCCAAGGAAGAACCAACTCTCTTACCAGGCCTGAGATTTTGTACCTTGTTTGAGAATCGATAGCACAGATCTGCTTCCTGCTCTGGACTACAAAACAGTTCTTCTCTACAGACAAAAAAAAAGCAAAGTTGGCATCAGGTTGGCATCTTTGCTAAGGCTCTTGGAGGAAAGAGCGCGCAGAGGACACCGCCGAACACAGCCCTGACCTGCAAAGGATGCACGTGGAGGAAACATCTCAGCCACGTGGGACCTCCTGAGACAACTCAGCAGAGACCAGCCGACCCTGCTGGTTCTGCTGAGTGTGGGACACTGTTTTAAAAAGGTTCCCATTCCCAAGGTACAATTAAAGGACTGACAAGTTACAATTTAGAATCTCTAAAGTGGCTGTTTCTATTTCTCCAGTATTTACACAGAGCTGGGAACTTGCCTTTACTGCTATTTCTTTAAAGTGGAAGAGCTCCACTCAAGACAACATCACTCACGCCCTCTCTCTGCCTCTCCCAGCTCAAGAGAAGCAGTGTCCTGGAAAGGCTGGATCACCCGGAGAGGCAAGTCGCACAATTTAACGTCCATAACATTCAATTTTAGAATCAAAGAGCGTAAAATATTTCCAGCCAACATCTGCTACTGTAGACAGGCATGCAAACTTATATTATCTTTAGTCACTTCAATCTTTTTAAGTGCCTGAAAATGTAAGCCCCAGAACATCGTTTGTCATCTCTTGCTTATTTCAGACTGAGAACGTCTGACCTCACTGCTCGCTGCCAGCGTTGGAGGAAGGGAACGCAGGAGAGAATCGAGACAACTCCCACTCGCAAGAAAATAAACTGCACCTTCACCTCACAAGAATGACCATCAAGAAGGATTAGAAGGATATTTCCAAGCCATTTTCGTCTTCCAACAACTGACACTCCACAAGCTCTTCAGACCATCAAATCCAGTTGTTACTTTGAGGGAATGTAGTGCCCAATATTTAATTGGAATGTTTTTCTCTACAATTTTAGGACCGTGACTTCTTGCCCTGTCCCCTGTGATAGCAGAAAGCAAATACAACCCTCCTCTGCAGGCACCTGAAGATACACTTCCTCCCTCCCTCTTCTCTTATCCGGAGCCAAACAACTCTGGTTTGTTCTGAGCACTGGTTTCCAAACCTCCAGTCAATCTCGTTACAACTCTCTGGACCTCCTTCAGTCAGGATCAGAAAAGGACCCCTTCCCCCAGCCCTCTGCACCACACACCTATCTACTCCGGGATGTTTATCACCTTGAAAAGATATTGTGGGCAGTGTAAAATCTTATCAGCTAAGGAGAGGTGAGTTTTATGCCCAGTCTCCAAGAATTTAAAAGCAGACAGAGACATGGTCCAATTCACGTTCACATTAGTCCTTTTTTCCATCACAAGAAGTAATTATGGAATATTCTCATTAAGCTAAAAATTCCTGTTGCAGAGTTTTCAGTATTTTAAATAAAAATTTTAGAAAAGTATAGGCATCATTGAGCACTAAAGACTGGCTAACGATAGTCAGCTTCTTGCTCCAAGCAAAGGAAGCCACAGAGCAGACTCCCCCCATCCTCTCGTTTCCATTTCACTGCCCACAAGGATGCTCTGAGGACCACGGGGAACACAAATATCTGCATTTTACTACCTATTATTTGAGAGCAGAAATCGTCTCTTTGTTACCTGTTTCCCACAAGGCCTGATGGTCGGTCGGTGTGCTCACCCAGTCCGCTTGAAGCAGAAGAGAACTAGTTTCCCTTTCATCCCAAACTCTCAAGCCTGCAGCATCCCGCAGGACATGGGAAGCTGCGGCTCCAATCCTGCACTGCCTGGAGGGTTTGCAATGTCAGCGTCAGCTCCCACTGCGAGCTGGGATATTCTGGGATGGGAATCTCTGTCAGTCCCCTGGGATCTGCTTTCCACGGTGAATAACGTACCGAAAGGGTCCATACGTTCAATAACACATCTGAGCAGTTCCTCTGTCCTTATCCTCAGCTTCCTCCAGCCGCAGTCACCGGTCCCACTCACAAACAGCTCGTGGGAGCACGGGGACAACAAAAGTAAAATGTTTTGTCCAATAAAATTTCCCTTTGACCAAGAAGTCACCCTTAATTCGAGTATAAAACCTCCTTGGAGCCAGCAGTGACGATAATATTATGATACGAATAATGAATATGAGGGACCTCATCGCTGTCATCTTCTTCACCCAGCTTGGCTAACGCCAAAGGATACTAATATTTTTGGTGCAAACTCCACAGTTAGCAAAGAAAAACCACACTGACAGTTTTAACACTGTCCACAGTATCTTTTTTAAGGTGATTTGTCATTTGAACTGTCAGCTTGAAAGGTAATCTTTTTTTCAAAATGAATAAAATATTATGTATTACATTCACAGGCGGCAACCACTGCCAAATTCCTCTGTCAGTTTTTACAGGATTATAATCACATTCCTCTTTTAATGTTTTATTCTCTTGCTTCTGTGCCAAAGAGATGGGAAAGAGAGTAAATGGCTACTTGGGAGCAGCATATGAGGATCCAAACCAAAACGGGAAATGCAGCAAACTGCTCCTCAGGGCGGGGAAGCTCAGTGGGGGCATCTCTAGGTGCTGGCTGTAATGGAGCAGCCAAAACACTTTTAGATGCCAGCATTAATTCTAAAGCAGGTTTTTACCATGAAAAAAATATTTGTTTTTAAAGGAAAAGCATTGGGAGCACAAGCTTTGTTTCTGCCGCTGAGAAACACCCGGCTCTTGAAGAGACCCAAAACAACTCAGCTCACCAGTGGAGATGAAGGGAAGGTCAGCGGGACCTGGAGCAGGGGTAAGAGCTGAGCACACCACAGCCCTCTCCCAGAGGCTACAGATCCTCCCTTTCTACTCCATCGGCTGCTCACAAACCCTGCCACCTGGTCTTCTCCTTAAACTCTCCTTCTGCTCGAGGTGGAACGGATGAACAGACTCATCTTTGGTCTTCCTGGCTGGCTCTTCCCACTCCGCTCAAGCCCTGTCTGAGCAGACTGCCAGCTGGGTCCCAATCCCAGCTCCTGTAGAGACCCGTCTGGGGCTCAGCCTCGGGGAAGAGACACTGAACAAGGATTTCAGCATTTCTTAGTTAGAATCTGAAGGCCTTTGGTTTGCCTTTTTTTTCTTCCCCCTCCCAAAAAATGCCTGGAGCACAACAGTGCTCATTTGTACAAAGACGACAAACAAAATCATCTAGAAATAGAAGCAAAACTGTATTTGCCCAAATCAATGGGCAAATTCTACATGAACGCAAGAAAAATGTTGGGCTTGGATTTCTTTCCCCCCTGCAAGGCACTTTGGTTGTAGTTTGGGGGGTTTTTTTGCAGGACAGTGTTCCTTTAGAAAAGCATTCCTCTGAAAGCACTTCTCCGGTGAAGCCCCCCCTTCCAACAGCTACTGTTACAAATCTGCGATAAAAAGATGTATTCATGGGGTTTGGCACAAAAATAGCACCCAAAGCGGTGCTGCCAAAGCTTCGCAATTCCATCAGGAGCTTCAAAATATTTGGAGAAAGAAAAGATGCTCTTGCTGGGAGCATCAGCTGGGAGAAGCTTTGGCTCTTGGGGTTGTGAGAACCTCAGATTTCATCTGGGAGAAAAAGATGAAAGGTAAGGGTCTAGACATGACTCTGGAGGAAAACTCTCAAGCAGGAGCACAAATAAAATCCAGATGTTCAGGGACTAATGGGCAAGTAGAAGGAACCTTTGATGGATTATCACCGGTTCACAGACCAATTTGGGTTGGAAGGGACCTTTAAGGCTCCTCTAGTCCAACTCCCCTGCAGGGAGCAGGGACAACTTCAACTAGAGCAGGTTGCTCAGAGCCCCGGCCAACCTGACCTTGACTATCACTCATTTTGATCCAGCTTCAGGATTCTGCAGAATCTCACCGGTGATGCTGGAGTATTTTGGGAGGAGCCACATTGCGAACTTCAGCCCTGGAGCCACATTGTGAACTTCAGCCCTGGAGGCACCATCAGAACAAATGCTTTGCAAGCCCAGGGCAACTGTCCCCAGCGGCCGCTGAGCTCCTCAGCCAGTGCTGGATGGTGAAAGAGCAGAGCCATGGAGGTCCCACGTGGCTGGAAGCATGGATTTTAGCGCTGAGCAAGGCCACTTTGCTTGCCTAGACAGGGCATGTGTCCATGATCCAGCCACTTAACCCAGGCAAAAAAAAGCAGGAGGTCTTGCTCTGCTCTCCATCACCTCCCGTATCTCCCTGTCCTTGCCCCTATGATCTCTCCCTATCCTTTAGCACGAGTCAGACTTCTCCAAGAGCTTCTGCACCAGCAGAAAGCCACTCACTGTTATCTTTAACCACTGGATCAGCCGTCTCACAAACCTCTAATTTAACTTTCCAAGGGAAATATAAATGGAAATAAGCCTCAACACTGGCTCAGTAGCACGGTGAGGCAGGTCCCTCAAAGCCCGGCAGATGCACAGGTGCTGACAGAGAAGGACAAACTCTGGTAGGATGGATGGAGAGCTTTGCTGTGTCTGCAGAAGAACCTTTTGGGTGCCTTTGCAGGGACATACACATGCACACCCAACAGCAGGCAAAGCGATTCTGTCGTGCTGCTCGTCCCGTCCATGTCAGAAACAAACCACTGTCAAACTGGACCCTACATCCGCCACACAACAGAGAAGAAACATCTCAGCAATGAATAGGTTTCAGCTGGAACCCCCAGGGGATGGTATTAAAATGAAGCAGGGGGAGAAATAAATAAATGGAGGAGAAAAGAATCAACTTGCCAGTACCAGCCATGGCAACTTCTAAAACTGTAAGTCAAGCCCCAAACACCACGGCAGCAGCTCCCAGTCTGGGATACTGGGAAATAACCAGGCTAACATGAGGTGGTGAGTGGAGGGCATCTCCCTGCCCAAGAATTCCTGGGGTTTTATCTCTTCTATGTAACTGGGAAGCTCTGGAGGTCTTTGTGGGGTTTTTTTCTATATAAAGCAGAGATTTTCACTGGAGTCCCTGGTTCTGAGCATCAGGCTTTAATCCAAGTGTCAGATGTCAGGAGATAGTGACGGGCTGCAGGAGCTGGTCACCAGCCAAAACCCTTTTCCAGCCAGTTCTGCCAGGGTTTGGATTCAGGAATCCACACCGATGCATTTGGAAGTAGAGATTAATCCCCAAACCGTACCACGCAGCAGCAAACACAGCTCCAAAATACTCTACAAACACATCACTATGCACCACGCTCACCGGGTCGAGCTCTAAATCTGGTTCACCCATCAGTCGCAGAAAATATAAATATTCTCCCTGGTTTTCGCTGCAATATTCCCAAGATGATCCGGAGAACCTATGGAGTCACTAAGCTATAATTAGAGGTTTATTATAAAAGCTGTTTGGGATGCCTGTCAGCACTGAAGGACACTGTATTTAAGGCACCCTTAACACACGGAGCAGCAGCAACGGGCCCTTTTTTTGGCTTTCACTTGGAAAAAAAAAAAAAAAAAAGCCAACTTGTTTACTCACCTCAAGTGACTTTTCTTGGTCTCTGCTTTGCGAGAGTATTTGCAGCCTTTAACTTGATTAATGGCATTTTTAAAAAGCCAAAAGAAAAAGCCATTGGTGAGGTGGTTTAGAAAATACATTTTTATCCATAGCTGATAATATGCTTACCAGCTAAATCTTTTCACCAAAAAAAATAATAAATAATTAATCGGGTGCAGGACGTGCACATTCACTCATTCGTTATCGTAGAGTTGTTGACATTAGCTTTTATTTTTAGAAAAACATGAAGCGTGGAAGGGAAATGAAACAATGCGATATTTCTTTGAGCCCGTCTCTACCATTAGGAAAATCTGCAAAGAAAACACCGGTGGGAGCTGCTCACGTACCTCCCCACCCCGAGCGAGTGCCGGGCTCCGATGGATACAACAATAAATACTGCTTCAAAGCGCTTGGACTGGCCCGACTTTGGTATTACTTCTTTATTTTTAAAGAACATCTGCCAACGTCACCGCATCCTGAGCCTTTGGGAAGGAGAGGACCCAAGAGCCACACTCCAGGGATGCTCCCCAGGATCTGGTCTCCCTCCTGGCTGTCACACCACGGGGTGATGACCTTGGAGAGGTCTCATTCCCCATACCCAAAGCGGGGAGCACACCAGACCACCCGTTTGCCCACCTCCAATTCCCTAATCCCACATACACCTTAATCAAAAGGTTGCTCCATCACATGCACTTGGATTTCTTGCTTTTGTGGGGCAGAGTGGTACACTCACAGAGCCAGAAACCATGAGACCATCGGCAGACCACCCTCTGTGCTTCTAAATAAATATTTTCAGGTCCTACAAGCACCAAGCTGTATCACAACTCGGCAAACGTTGCTAAAATTAAGTTTAAACCGGAGTGAAAAAGCATCTCTTAAGGCGATGCTCCCATTCAGCACCTGGCAGCAGCGTCATCGATGCTCTGCTCTTGGAAAGTAAGTTCTCAGGGTGAGGTGGCCCTGGCCAGGAGACAACCAGGGCTGCTCTAGCAGGGGAAAAACATCATTAGGAGATAAAACCATCGCTGCTCATAATGAAGGTGGATTCAATTGCATAATTACACCAGCTGCCAGGTACAGCTCTGCAGGGGTGACCTTCTCTAGCGCTGCCTGGATGTGACACCGGGTGGAAAACAAGGAGGTATCAAGGAGGAATCAAGGCAGAGAGAGGATTTCTCCAACGATGCCTTTGGGGCAGAACTGGCCAAAAAAAAGCATCAGAGGAAGGCAGGGACAAAACCAGCTGCAGATCCCTGAGGTAAGAGGGTGTCCAGCTCCTGAATGCTCTGAAACTGCCCCTTCCCAAATGCTGATTTCCATCCACCCCTCCAAAGCGCAACAAAATACTCGGGAGCTGGATGGACACAGGGTAAACACAGAAACAAATCCCACTATTAACGGCCTCCAGTGGACTTATTTTTGCATCCTGCAGCAAAGCACCACTGCAAGGGAATGTTTTCTTCTTCCAGCAGACTATTTACTGCCACATACCTACATAAAATTATGGATATTCGACTCACAATTCTTATTCCCCTTCC
>WEIS01031583.1:0-18349 GCA_013389965.1 Todus mexicanus | reverse complement strand
GATTTTATTTTATTTTTTAACAGCTCAGGCCGAGAACGAAGTCGTCCCCAGCCAAGTCACCAGGAAAATGAGCTCGAGTGGCTGTAGAGAGCTTTAAACCCCGAGACCCCTGGACAAAACCCAGATCTAGTGGCCTCTTCTCTGATCTTCCATACGCAGCCTTTCTAAGGAATGAGCTGGAATAGGCTTGCGAGTGGAATCTTCACCACTCCATCATCTCCTTATTTGGGTCCTGTGTTCTTAAAGAGAAAACTGTTTCCATTTTTAAGCTTCTGACAGAAGCAAAAGTGTTGACATATGAACACATGCTTGGAAGAAAGCTTATTAGCACCCCTCCGTGTTTGCCGAGCAATTAAACAGCCCAACAGATCTACAGGGATGGCTGG
The DNA here is from genome assembly GCA_013389965.1 of Todus mexicanus. NCBI lineage: Eukaryota > Metazoa > Chordata > Aves > Coraciiformes > Todidae > Todus > Todus mexicanus. The sequence goes on along the minus strand of WEIS01031583.1, from coordinate 17,963 downwards.
GCTTCTTTTAATAACAGCGTAAGACTAATGAAGGAAAGGGAAGGATCTTTTTGGGTTACTCCAAAATAAATCCATGCATAAAAAACCCCAACAACTACCAAACCAAAAAATCTAGCTAAATATATGTTATAAAAAGATGTAGAGTATGTTCTAAGACAGCAGGGCTGGTTTTTTTATTGCAGTGGTGTTAAGGAGCTAGCTAGAATCTGTCATGATATGACACGGAACGGAGGTTAGATTTAGATCCCAAGTTCAGGCTCAAAGACTTTCAGCGAGTTTTGAGTGCCTGCCTTTGGAATTTCGCTCACTAAATACTTAGGGAACCAAAGAATACACCTGAAGGTGCACTCTGATGAGCACCGTAAATGATTTCTTCTGCTGCGTGAAGGAGCCACCTTCTCTGTGTCAGGCAGGGCAAGAGGAGGCTTTGGGAAGAGCATCAGGAGCAGCTCCACTGAGGACACCAACAAGGGCATCCAAGGGCCCCAGATGAGCCTTATTTCCTATCACAATCCTATTAAAAACCTTCCCATCCCCTCAGCTGCTCCTGCAGAGGCTCACTTAGCCTCCCAGCCCCGACACTGCTCTGTCCTGGCTGCAGCACGAGCTCGCTTGTTGGCTTCGCTACCTGCAGGCTCTTGTATTCGCTCACTTCCCTCCCAAATTCAGGTCCCATTAACCACCCCACGATCCTTTCCTCCCCGATTCTGCCCCTGCTCTGCTCGCCATAGCTCCCTGCTCCTTCTCAGGCCACACACAGCCCAGGCTCCCCTCACAAACCCCCTCAGGCCGCAGCATCCCCAGACAGGGAAGGAGCCAGAAACCTCAGCACAAGACCCAGAAAACTCCCTCCCCCTCTGGAGTAACCTCCCTAAAAAAAATCATCAGGAGACGCTTCTAGGGAAAATCTGCCTTTTATTTAGCTAAACACGATATAAATGTCAGCAGGATGCCCACAGCCGAGGCCGCTGCCCCCTCTCCTCCCGCCCCATCCCAAGATGGCGGCCAGGGAGCGCCCCCCGGGGCCGCGCTGTGGAGGCGCCAAGATGGCGGCGCGCCCGAGGACTCCATTTCCCAGAAGGCTGTGCGCGGCCGCCCCTCAGCCCCGGGTCCGGCGCCTCTGCTCCCTCCATCCCTCATTAACCGCAATTAACCATCCGCAGAAACCCGTTCGGTTTCCTTCCCCGCCCTCAATATAAAACAATACTCGGGGTTTTTAGCAGCTCTGAGTTGAGTTTTCGCTGGGAAGCCGGTGCCGACTCTGCCTGGTTAGTGCAGTGCGTGTCTGTACTCTCAGCACACCTCACATAATTAAATGTGCTTTTTTTCCCCCTCAGAAATCACCATATTTGCCTCCACACAAGTCCCACTGCGGCAAGGTGGCCCCATGAGTCTTTTACATTCAATTCTGATGATTTTGAGTGGTGAAAGAGAAAAACCATGCAGATCCTGAGCCTGGGAACAGGTTTAAGGAGTAGGGGTGAAGCACTAAATTAGCAGGAAAGACCTTAAAATATAATAAGCCATATTGAATGGCATCACATTTTGCACTTCCCCTTGCCCTCACATGCTGCTCCTCTGAGCTCAAAACAGTTGGTGGGTTTTATGGCTCCCTTGGGATTTAGAATCATAGAATCCTAGAATCATTGAGGTTGGAAAAGACTCTTGGGATCGAGTCCAACCACCAACCCTGCTCTGTAAAGTTCATCCCTAAACCATCTCCTCCAACACCACATCTAAACGCCCTTTAAACACAGCCAGGGATGGGGATTCAACCCCCTGCCTGGGCAGCCTATTTCAGTAGCTGACTACTCTTGCTGTAAAAATTGTTTCCTACTCTCCAGTCTAACCCTCCCCTGTTGTAGTTTGGAACCATTCCCTCTGGTTCTGTCGATAATCACCTGTGAGAAGAGCCCAGCCCCAACCTCTCTGCAATGTCCCTTCAGGGATCTGGAGAGACATTGTAGAGAGGTCGGTGCTGGTCTCTCTTGATCGGTCGCATCCTGCTCCTAGACCAGACCCCACACGTGTTTGTACAAGTTTCACCCCACGGTCCTGCAGAGGGTGAAAGATGGACATGCCACAGGCCCTGTTGGTAGCTCTGTTTCAGAAGGAGCAGGTTTTGGGGTGCAGCTTTGGAGACGCTTCAAGTGGGGGAGGATATGGAGCAGGGAAGGATGTGTTAGCCCCATCTGACCTGGCACATGTAGGAACTCGCGTAACAGAGGCAGATGCAAGACTGTGCACGCCTCTGCCCAGGACTCCAGCTGCATGGGGCCCTAGGCACACGTTCTGACCTGTTTCCATGGCTGTTCTCACAGCCTCTTCGTAATTTCTGGTTTTTGAGAGGAGCAGAAGTGGCTTTCTAGCCAGCTCCGCAGCCCCTCTCCTACTGCAGGCTTGGGCAGGCTCAGAATCGGGGCTGGGGAAGTGAACACCGACTCTTTTTGCCTTTGTATTTCCACTGCAGGAAGATAATTTTTCTAATCAACTCCGTAGCGTGACTCAGAGCCACATTTAGAAAGGAACATCAAGGAACATGTCACCCTGTGTAGCCCTTCAGCTAGGTACATTCTCTTCTTCCCCTCCCTCCTTCACGAGCTGGAGAGAAATACCTGAAAAATTCACTCTGGTCTTTCAGTAATGATAATCCCGTCTCTCTCCCTGCCTCTGGCTTTCATTAGCTTGGGAAACCAAGAGTGAAAGAAGAGCCCTCCAAACCGTTTCTTTTTCTTTTCCTTTTTTTTTTCTTTTTTCTTTTTTCCAAGTGGGCAAGAGGGTGCTATGAGGAGTTTCTTTGTTTTTCCTTTCCTTGCAGAGGGATTGTTTGGGTCTAGCAAGGCTTGGCAAGGCTGGGTGTGTAAATATGAGAGGATATCAGAAGGAAATGAAGTTGGATTGTTGGAGAGTGTGCTCATTTCTCTGGCAGCAGGCAGCACGGGAAGCGTGTCGCAGCAGGCATTTTAACAGACTGGAGCAAGGGGCAGAGCTGTGGCCTGAAGTCTGACAGGTCTTTCAATCCCTACTCCTTTTCTGTTGCCCAGAAGCTAGCTGAAACCCACACCATGTCCCATTTCACTGTTTGGGAAAAGCAGAAGGTGGCAAATCCCATACCGTGCATGTTAATGTTCCTGGTTAGTACAAAACGGAGTGGAGAAGATGCCAGAAGAGGAGGAATCTAACCAGCCAAAACAAGCTGTCCTTCTTCCATCAGTGAGACTCAATCAGTCGCAGAGAAGGATTTGCCTTTAGACCAAAGGACAATCACCTGCACAGACCATCCCCTCTCTGCTTACTCTGTTGTTACAACCAATTTCTGGGCCACGGTGGAAGCTTGAAGCTCTCCCTTGCCATTAGATGGCAATGTAGATCCACAAATCTCCTCCCTTCCTTGAGCCCCTAGAAAACCATCTTGCTGCTTGCTGCTGGAATGGCTGGTAGAGCCTCAAATCTTCTATTTCCACCTACCTCACTTCTTAAGACAGAGGCATCCGGAATTTGTTTCGCCTGCAAACAAATGGAGCTGGCTGCCTGAGATGCCAGTTCCTCTGGAGTCCTTGGTGGCACGAACACTCTCCATCTCTGGCCCTCCTTTGTGCACAGAGGTTTATTTTTTTCACTCTTCCAGCAATTAACTCATTTATCTCTTGTTTTGCTGTTTCTACCAGCATTTCGCTGTCTGGCTTGTTTCTCGGCTTATCGCCAAAGCTGGCAGGCGAGTGAGTCATGGGCTGCTGCGGGCCAGACCCTGGAGGATACAGCCTTCTTCCTAGGATCATGAATCTCCCATCTGGGAAGTTATAAAGAACTGCAGTGAGAAATAACTACCACCGCAAAATGCTTCCCTCCATATCCATTTTTCAGCTTTTCCATTGTCTGCACTTGACTGGTTCATTTAACATGTGCGTTACTAACGTGTTGTTGGGGGTTTTTTTCTTTCCCCTTCACATTTCCTTTTCCACATGAAAATGTCACCAACTCACATCCAACTTTTTCGCTCAGAAAACTTGCAGGTTCGTTTGTGTTCCAAAACCAGGCAAGTTTGTTCCTTCCAAGCTGAATATTCATTGGGTTCTTGGTGTGGTTTTTTTTTTCTTTTTCTTTTTTTCCCTGGAGCCTGTTTAAAGTTCAATCCCATTCCAAGCAGAGTCCAGCAGCTCCCAGTAATGCAATATTGATGCTGGGCAGCTAGCCAGGGAAGTTGTAGGGCCATTTGGAGTCCGATTTGGATCCATCTGACGGTAACTTTAGCTGCATTAGTGGCAGAGATCCTCGTTGGTACCCAAAAGAATAAAACTAGGATCACCTCCCTCTTCTTGTGACATCTTTTTTACTAAATCTGTTCTACTGCCGGAGCAGATGGAGAACTCCTGACTCGGGTTTAGAGCAGGGCAGGATGACAGGGACATTTTTCCCTATGCCAGGCAAGGATGGGAGATTGTTCAGTGGAACAGAAAGGCTGCTTGGACTGAAGGGCGCTGTAGCTTGACAGGCAGATAACAGGACAGGGTCACTGCAAGCCCTGTCATCTTATCACTCACACCTCCCATAGATGTTCGTAAACCCACCTTCCAGCTTTCCTGGATTTTAAATGGTCTAAACAATGAGGATTTTGCCCTAATCCCCAGGAGAAGTGCTCCTGCATCATCGAAAGGTTCTCTTTATTCCTGGTGCGCAAAGTTAATAGGATTCCTGAGTGCTCACAGATGTGAGCAGGACGCTGGAGATAAGTCATTATCAGGAGAAAGCGTTATCGCCTGGGCTTACATATTCTGTGCTTATCCATTGGACTCTAAAAAGCTGTTGCATTTAATTACCCGCCTCTCAAAGCATTTATTAATCATTTATTAGCTCTTTGTTCGTTTGCTGTAGATGTAACTTGACGTATGAAGCGAGCCCAGTGGTTTTCTAACCAAGCACATCTCAGGAGGAGGGAAGCACGGGGTGATAGGAAAGGCCTTACTCATCATGGCACGTGGTGGTACAGCTAGAAAATCTATAAGGGCAGCCTTAAGCTGCCCCATTACCTGAGATATTGTGGTGCTTGCCAGCAGAACCATGTACTTAGGGGAGCGTAAGAAAAAGCCCCTCTTTGGTACCCAGTGTTGCTGAGTCACAGGTATAAGCACAGTCACCCTGACCATGGCATCTCTCACGCTTCACCCCTGGCTGGCTGTCTGCTCCCAAACACAAACCCATCCCAAGCAAACATCAGAGGAAGAATCCTTAGTGTTCAGCATTACTCACTGTGAGTCCTGGGATCAGAGAGCTTCAGGAAACAGCAAAATATCCTCCTTGCCAGAAAGACCAGCACCAGCAAAGTGATATCCTCAAAGACTTACGGGCTCTGCCAGGTGAATCAGGGTCAAATTTTCCCCAGATGTTGCAATTTCACTATGATTGGTACCAGAAAATCAAGAAACCTTTATTTCCTTGTATATACATACATATATATTTCCTTAACTCACCATCCCACTTCTCTGTTGTTGTCGGCAAGGAGAGCACCGCAGCAAGCAGCAAAACAGCCACTGCCAAACAAACCACCCAACCCACCTAAGAAATGAGTGTGTCTATTCTGATGTTTTAAGAAGACGTTCTAAAGCTCAGGATCATCTTAACCAGCTTGAGGTATCTTTAAGAAGCACCTAATTTAGGCAGGTGTTTCTCCTTTGCTCTACTCAGTGGAGTGAGGAGGCTTTGGGAAGAGGAGGCAACATTTTATAAATGCTGCCACTTTATTTCTTCCCCTCCTTAAAAAGAAATCACAGTCTACCCGGGTTTTAAATTGCTTTTCAGGCTTTCCTAATGAATATTGCTCTGAATGTTTGCATGTCTTCTGTTTGCCCTCAATATGGGGAAAGGCTTAAGTCAATAGGTTTGTATTTGATTGGTAAATAATGCCAGAGTGACACATTATTGCAGATTCTCAGAACTCTGCCTCCATGCCTTGTCCTCCAGAGACGACAAGCTGGAGACATCACCCAAGCAAAGCACAGGGGAGGGGATGGAGATTAAAATAACTTTGAGGAAAGACCATCTAGAACTTCATCTCATACCTCTGTTTAGCCCACAAACCGTCAGGAGCTGGGGAAATAATTGCTTTGGACAGATAATAAAACATCCTCCAGCAAAACTAAGGTACTTAATATAGTGCCCAAGTCAATTTCCCTTCTTTCTGCTGTCCTCTTGCTTTTAATAATGGTTTAATGAAAAATTCAAAATTAATTGCAACTGGCATTAGACATTCACGTGTTCCAGTGAGGGTTTCGCTGCTTCAATATTTCATAAGCTGACTTCACGGCGATGCTTCTCCTTTCCCTGGCTTCCACAGGCTGGAATATCATCTCCTTTCATAAAAATGAAAGGTCCCGATATGGGCGGATGGGGCTGCGTGAGAAAAGTTCACCACCACATCATAGGCAAGGAAATCAAGATAATAGCTGTGTATTTTCTTTCTGCCACCATCCCCCTTTTCCACGCAATGATACGGATTTGAGCTTTGACTATAAAGAGCTGTCCTAAAAATAAACAGGAGCCGTCTGAAAGGTGTCTGAGGGAGGTATTTGGCAGCTGTCAGGCTGTCACGTATACTAGAAGGATGGAGCTGATGGACTCGCTGACACCAGACGGGCTCTGCTGAAATGAGGATGCCTTATGCTTCCCTTGGCACTCACTGTTGGCCAGAGCCACCAGACCACGGTGCGTCTGGGGCCTGATCTGGTTCCGGCTGCCGTCAATGAGAGTCTGTCCTTGGATGGCATTGGGAATTGGATCAGCCCCTTGCTTTACCCTGGAGACTCTGGCTTTCCACCAGGGGTGAATTTGGGCTCCCCAAGTGAACATCAGCACAGTGGAGAAGGAGACACCAGGCTTGAAAGTTTCTCTAGGTCTCTGGAAACCAGACTTCTGAGATGTCCAGATACAGGAACCAGAGCCCAACCTGTGACATTTTTTGCTATAAGAGCTTTGCACCACTTTGTGCCTCAGTTTCTCCTTCTCTAATAGGGGTGGTTGTTGCCCTGTCTTCAAGGTGATTGTCGACGTATCCGTAGATCCAGGCATTTTTAAATGCTTCTAGGCCACGAGTGCTCCAGAAGCAGTTCCTGTTTCCCACGTTACACATGCAGCAGTCATGACATGTGCCGACAGAAACACGGAGGCACGACATGACTCATCTCAAGCCTTTACAGCAACTCAGTGACAGAGTGAGGACCCAAGAATCCCGGTCTCCACCAAAACAATCATACCTTTACAGTGACTGGGCCTGGAAAGAAAATCTTGCTAGCAGAAGCTTCAGTTCTTCTCAAGGGCATAGCAGAATCTCCACTGCCTGTGGTGGAACTGAAGAGATTTGCTGCAGACGTAATGTGCTGGAGAGGGAAAAAGAAGGGAGGTATGAAGACAGGGTGGAATGCTTCTTGTGTTTCCCTGGGCGAGTGGACACCTCTCTTGTTCTCAATGGGAGCTGACTGCTGCCATATCAGAAAATCTGACAGCTTGGTTTGTTATCTATTGGGCGAGAGCAGCCCCTTTTTAGAGAGCAGACTCTGAAGTCAACTATCTCGCAGTACTTTGGTCTGAAAATACTGGTCTGTGTTGAGAAGAATGGACAAGGGAATTAATTCCTGTAATATGGGCTGCAGGAAATTACCTACAAGATAAGAGGGTGGCTTGATCTTTTTGAGAAAAAGAAGAAAAAAAAAAGACTTCCTTATCTTGATGATGTTTGTTCTGAAGCATCATCTTGTGACTGCCAGAGTCTGCCTTGCAGGATCATTCAATTACGGCCGACTCTGGTGGCTGGCATCGCTTCCTTCCGTTCCGAGGTGTCAGGGTATTTACCAAAGTATTGCTCGTTCCTCTTGGTATTCCAAGACGTCCGCTGTCTCCTGTCTGTGCGGGGTGCCTGCAGCCCCATGATGCTGTTCCCACTCACGTGCTGGAGCAGGATACGATCAATTAGGCCGGGACCTGAAAGGAAATCAAGATGATGAACCAGTGAGGAGGACGTGTGAGTCAATATTAGATATCTGACGGTACGACGAGCAATGAATGAATCCTTCCCCTTCTGGAGGGTCCCAGCCTGCTTGCCCACAATAACCGTACAGATCTTCTGGGGGGAAACTGAGGGGTGTTCATATCAGCCAGGCTCTGTGCCTCCTTCAGGGTACTCTGGCTCCTCCCCAGGAGGAATTTTTCACTATGCAAAGTACTTTTCATCATTAAAATGGCCATGTTAAATAGCTGTGAGGTTCCTCAACGCCTACTTTGTTGAACTGCTCCACTTCACAGCTGGCAGCTTTGTAGAGCAGGAGACACGAGATTACAAAAGCCATTCATTTCTCACATGCACCCACGTTTCTAATGGCGATGGGGATCCATCTTTAAGGTCCTCTCGGAGCCATTGGAATGAAGAGCACTTTGTGGAGACGTCGTAATTATGATGGGATTTAGGGGTGTGTGGAAATGACTCATGGAGACGTTTCTCAGCCAGTAGGCTCTTGGAGCCAGGTGAGCTCTTCCTTGGAATGCGAAGCATGCAGCGCGGCAACTGGGAGGAACAGGTTTGGCAGGACATTTTAAGTTGTTCACAGCAGACAGCCTCTTCAGAGCCACATCCCTGCTTCACCGACCTCCCAGCTGGATGCTGCTCTCTGCCACACTGGCCTTGGCGAGCTGGAAAGGATGGACACGCTGCGAAGGAGCTTTTCTCGCTGGAAGAGGTACCACATTAAGGTGCATCTGGCGGACGAGGACATGATGATGCCTCTGACGGTCAAGCCCAGAGACACAGTGATGGACCTACGGGCTCACTTAGTACGGGAGGGCGTCACTTCCTGGAAGAAGACATTTTATTACAACTCCAGGCAGCTTGAGGAACACGAGACTCTCAAAGAAGCCAATATCCAGAACGGCTCCGTCCTGCTGCTTGTCAGCAATAAAAGGTAGGCAAGAAGCTCATCTGCAGCAGGGGTGGTGCAAAGGAAGGGGAATGTTCTGCCTATCTCAGCCCCTTGGGATGCTTTCCTGGTGGGGTTGGCAGAAAGCAGATCAGGAACTCAAACCCTGCAATCTCCAGCAGGCGGACTGAGATTCAAAGCTCTTTATATCCAGACATGCTGTGGGGTGAAGGAAGGGAGTAAGAGGAGGAGGAAATCTGGTTGGTGCTGCCTGTCCTGTCTCTGATCAGGTCTCACTGTCCCGACTACATGGCCAAGCACAGAGGGAAAGACAAGAGCTGCCAAAGGGCAAGGGAGGTTGGACTAGGTGATCTTTCCAGGTCTTTTCCAACCCCTAACATTCTGTGATTCTGTGAGATCCTGAGACATGAGGGAGCGCTCTGGGACCCTCTCGCTTGTCCTCATTCTTTCTTGTTGTACCTGGATCTCTCAATTTCTTTTTAGTAGCTGCTTTCTGCAAATATTTGAAGGTAGTATCATCCTGCTTTGAGAGGGAAGCGCTGGAAACCACCAGATTTCAGCAGAGCACGATGATGGGTGCTGGATGGGGACAGCAAGAGGCTGCAGCTTCCCAAAATCTGGCCAGATCACAGCAGAAAGTACAGTGAGACTAGAGACTTCCAGGACAGCCAGTGCAAAGATCAGTCAGGGCAAGGATTATATTTCAGTGGGAATGAAAGCTGAGATAATGGACCTGAGCCCCACTGGCCCACAGGACAGTTTAGATTCAGTGGGGTGAATTTATACCCACCTGCGCCGTTTCTCCCAAAGCCTGGTTGTTGCTGCCAGTATGATTCATTCTGTGAAGCATTCTGGGGATACTGGGTAGAAGAGGTGCACAGCAGAGCACGGGTGTATTGTGTCTAAATCAGCTTTCTGAATCCCGAGCCCTCTGAGTTATGTGCCTATGCTGATCAGAGTTTCCTCTGCAGAAAAAAAAAAAACCCTGCACTAAAAACTTCAGTTCCTGATTAGATGCCACATACTGGAATGGTCCTATTTTCCAGTCCAGAGGCAGCTTGAAATCTCACACAAAGAAGATTTAATAAAGCATTTCCTTTCAGAGCTCAGCCAGACACAAGAGATTTCACATCGCTCAGCTAACTGCAAACCCCAAGTCACCCACGGCCCCTTTCTCCAACATCTCATTTCAGCTCTCTGATTAACTTGGCTCAGCTCCTCCTTTTCACCTTGTTTTTTATGGCAGGAGCATTTCTATTTGTTGTTGTTTCCAGCGTTTATTTTTCCTAAATTGTACAGCCTGAATTTTTGAGACTGGAAAAGGATTCGGAGGGACTTAGTTGATGATGGGGGGGGGGGCACATATTGACGCTCTTTTGACAGATGCCTGATTTCTATAACACGTTATACACTTCCCTGCATGCTGCAAAAGTGTAAGTGCAGCAAGGCAAAAATCACCAGGAGATCCTGCCCCTGGTGTCCTGAGGTCAAGGTGCCCACCTGAAGTCGTCAGACAGTTTGGAAAATTTCGAGCCTGTTGCTCAAAGTCCCAGCTCAATTTTTGTGAGTACATGAAAAAAGGGAGGGGGATTTCTAATGTTTTTCTGCTCGAATTTTAACAAAACCTCCCTGGCTCCTGAATAAGCACCTTTGGCCAATCTCATTCCTCTTCTCAGGGCTAGGTGCACTTGAGGGTTGGACAGTCTCTCCCTGAAGTCACATCTCTCCTTGAGTTCTTGGACATGAAGGGTTATTGGGTTGTGCCAACCTCAGCCACTCCCGAGATATTTTGTGTGGCACGAGTGGAAAATGCCCAGACCCTGGAAATACACTTCTCTAAAGGCTCATGGAGATGGCTGAGCTATTGTTGTAGCTTCATCCCCCTCGATATTTCTGAGATGTGCTTGTGTGTGGCTTGGCCATCATCACCCTGCTCGGTACATAGTCCTGGGCTGAGCGCAGCCTCTGTGACTCAGCACCTTGCTAGATCCTCAGCGTGCAGAGGGCTCGTTTTCAGAGGGCTCACTCTATAGCTTCAACTGGGAGTGAGGCAATAGAGACTGGGAGGAGACAGGTGCTGCATTGCAACTGAGATTACAGCTCCATTTCGAGCCTTACGATCATGCCGGGTTTGTCCGGCAGCCCTGAGGATTGAAGAGTTGGTTTTAGTGCTTCACCAGCTCAGTGAAGTATGGACCCTTCCCATCAAAGGTCAGCATCTGCTTCTTGAGTTCTCCCTGAAAACCTCGGTGCCTCCTACTTACTCTTTTGTACTGAGATGTCAGCCAAAGTATATTAATTCCAAAAGTGGAGTTGCTCTGATTGCCAAGGTCTGCGGCTCAGTGTCGTGCCTATAAATATTAATGGTCACTCTGCATGCTACACGTTCCTACAAGGGGCTCGCGGGACAGTTTACTTTGAACCAGAAAAAACATGAAAATGACCCTATTTTTCATCAGCCCCCCTCCCCCCCACTTCTTAATGCCTTGGTAGATAATTGGCATTTAGCAATAGCTTACTCAGCATTTCCACTTCTTGCTCGTGTTTTCTGGGGTTTATAACTTAGTCATAAAAAATCACTTAAGGCTGCAGCTTGGCAGGAAAGGGACCAGCGTACCAGCTAATGCTGAAAATTTATTCGGACCTCGGTGTTTAAAAGTTCGAGCGAGCCATTTTGGAGTTCAGTCAACATGACCTCTCGCCCTGGGAAAACACACAGAGAGGCCAGAACTGGGAATAGCACATCCACTGAGGATGCAATTCCCCCTTGTGCGGAGCTTGTTAAGCACGTTACCGCTGCCCTGACTCAGACTGCAATCCTCTTGCAGCAGAAGCTCCGCAAAGAACGCCCTGAAAAACAGTTTCTGCCCTAGAGAGCTACATATTACAATAACATGGTTTGCAAGTGGGTAAAACAAGCAAAGCAAGACTCGAAATGCGAATGAACAAGCGGAGAGAGAAACCCCCCAGCTCAGTGGCCTCGGGCCAACCTGTGGTGTTCAAGCCATCGGTGCCCGGCGTGAGGAGACCACCAGCGAGTCTCGACATGAGAAGAGCAGCCGTCCAGCACAGATGCGAGAGCATCCACGAGGGCAAGCGGAAGGCGTGAGCAGTCCTGGCGCCGTGGACCACGCCACGGCAGAACCTGTTTGGCTCGCTCTGGAGGCGGCGCAGGGCCCGAGAGCCAGGGAGCTGCTCGGCTGGTCTGGTGGTGATGTGGGAGTTCCTGAAGCTGGCATGACCCTTCCCAAACTGCTCAGGTGCTCTTTGCCGGCTGCACGCTGTGGAGCACCAACCAGTCAGCAGCGGTGCTGGGCAGCGGGTGCACGGCATTACCCTTCTCCTTGTCGATAATTTCTTGGCTGCATTTTGCTGTTGAGCATTAGGCAGAGGGATATTGTCTTGAACTGGTGAATCTACCACTTAAAGCATGAGCTGTTTCAACTAGAAGGTAGAAATAGGGGCTCCAGAGTGATTCCTAGATGTGCTGTGTGCCTGTCACTGACTGTTCTTAAGGATGTACAGCTCCAGCTGGATCTGGACATAGTATAAGCACTAGCACTTCGACAGAGCCTTGGCACTTGGTTTCAGGCTCCTTTCTTGCGTGGTCACCTCTGGCAGTCAGTTAGACAAGGTCTGTACCAATAAATAAACCAGTGCCATGGCTGTCTCTGTTACAACGCTGAAGTTTTGGCCCAGCCCAGAAGCATTTTAGGTGCTCACTTGGGCCAGAGACTGTTTGTTATGGGCCGTCTGGATGTGAACACAAAGGTTTGGTGGGCAAGAATTTAATACAAAGCCACGGGGCGTTCTGTGCCGGATGTCCTCTAAATGCAGAGGAAAGTCCCAGGCACGTTTAAATTTCCTGGCATAGGCTCAGCCACAGCACAGAGGGTCCCCTCAGCCTTTTGGAAGCTGAGGTTCATTGAGGCCATGCAGCTATTGTCATCATATACGGCTTGCCCGGAGAATGGAGTTCAGTAAGTCATTGGTGAATAGGTTAAATAAAGTAGATGTTGGCATTGAGTTTAGCAGAAGTCTATTATCTGGAATCTATTGGTGTTGATTTTCTGGCCTGGAGCCACCTGAAAACATCTATCTTGGGGCATTAGCTCAGTTACCATAACAACTCATCTAAGAACAACTCCTGACAGCTCCAAGAGCAGAGCAAGGTCCCACGTGGTATCTAAGCTACTCTTAGGTCGAGATAAGCATGTCTAGGATTCTCCCTCTCCTGCAATCCAGCCTCAGCATCGCTGCTGAGTGCCAGTGCTCATACAAACTTTAAAGTGCTTGGGACCCTGGTTTATCCTTCAGAGGCTGGTTCAGCCTACTTTTCCCAAAGGTCCATCCACTCAAGGAGCTACCTGCTGGCAGAATAACACCACCATCCGTCTTTGGGGAACCCACCTTATTCCCTCACTGACATTCAGTTTACAGGCTCTGTTTTTTTGCCTCATAAATAAAAGCCATGTCTGAGCCACTTGCATAAGGTCCAGTTTAGCTGATGAAGAAACTGCTGCCTACCTGTGGCTCCCGTGATGACACAAGGATCGATGTTTGATGTGGATGCTCGGCAGTGGCTCACTCCAGGCTCGTATCACTCCACTGTCCTCTCACTGGAATTGCCTGAGCAGCAGTCACCAAACACAGCAGCTGATGTTGGACCTCTAGAAAGAGAAACCAGAAAAAGAATGGGATCTGCACAGCCTTGACCCTGCACGGAAAGCTGACATTAGAGCCCAGGCATTAATTAAAGTCCCTTACACTGGGTTTCACTGTGATTTTGTGACGCCTGCTCCTTGCACTGACCTTCCAGCTCCTGGGCTTGCTCAGCAATTACTTCTCAGCGTGGAGGGGCGACTTTTTGCTCCCATCCAACTACTCTAGGCTTGCCCTGTTAAGCTTAGGCCTGGCAGCAGGCTCCAAGGCATCTCACAGTAGGATAACCATCCTTTAAATAGTACGGGGAGCCTCTCCTCTCAGGGAGAACTAATTAAGTTCTTCAGCACATGCTTAGACATATGTTGACCTGGTATGGCCTTAATAGGCTTCCTTCCATCTCCTGGATAAATCACACTGGCTTAAAAAACATCCTCCTAGAGATGCGTTACTCGGGCAACAGCCAGGTAAGGACCGACTTCAGCTCTGTGGCTGAAGGGAGCATTTATGTGTATTACTCACGGACCAAGCTCTCTGCTGGTGTAAACTCCTCGAAATCAGTCAAGTGGTTTTGAAGTTCCGAAAGCACCGCTGCGGTCACCTCTGCTGACCTCTCGCAGCGTACGGGCCAGGAAAGGACACCTGGATTTAGCTCGGTTACTTACTGCTCAGCCCAAGAAGCTCATTTAACAAGAGCAGAGGGTTGCAGCAGTGGAGAACATGGTCTGTAGGATCCAAATTCCTCCCTGTGCAGTTGTACGGGATGGCAGCAGATGAACCTGAACTCATACATCCCACGGGGGATCTGTCTTGGCTCGAAGCAAAGAATTAATGAATAAAGAGTGTTTTCTAAACTAGGTGTGATATAGCCCAGCTTCCTGGAACTCGCTCGCTGTGCCAATTTCTACCAGGGAAGGATTTTACTCAGTTTGACCACTGGTGTTTTACGGGGGTTTTACAGGGTCAGCTCACAGCAAATCCTTGGCTGCTGCAATCCCCTGAAATTTTGAGTGAGGAAGCAAGTCCTGGGATCTGAATCCTGTTCTGAGTTTTACGGAAAACCCAACCAGTGATTGATATCAGCCTAAGTAGACTTGTTTACTAGGACCCCAAATCAAAGAACCCCCACCCATAAACTCTGAACTTCTCTAAGTCCCAGTGAAACGTTTGCAGCACAGGCTCAGTTTCATCTCTGCATAATAGCAAAGAAGGAGTCAAAAGCTTCAGCCTTGCACTTACTGGCTGGGCTGGGTGGGGTGGCTGCCTGGTAGAGCCGCTGCCTACGGGCCACGAGGATTTTGGTTGCAGTCCAAGGTGTGATAATGAGTTCCCAAAGCAAACGCTCGCCCTGAAGAGGAACTACCCCTAGAAACCTGCAAAAGCTTCAACGTCTGCTCTGGAGACCCCAGGGGGTAGCCCAAGGTGATTTCTAAGGGTCTTCAGAAGAGTCGCTAAGAAAATAATCCTACTTTTGCTAAGCTTAAGTCTTCTATGCTGGGCCTGTACCCCCGTCAGAAAATGTTTATAGAACCATAAGCCCAGAAAACCACCGTTTAGTGCTAATGCATCGGGCAGGGGGGAGTGTGTCTAGAGCAATTCAAGCCTCTCTGTCTTCCTGTAAACATCCTCAAAGTGCTCTAAAGCTGCAGGCTGCCCTTGCTCTAAGATGAAAAATGGATTTCCAGGAGCATGCACTAAAGAGGGGGAGCCTCGCTTAGGAGAAAAAGGCTTCCAGACAGTTGCAGATTATCTGAAGGAGGGTGAAGGCATCTTTTGTGGGAGGATAAACAGGTCTGAAAGCCGGCAAGTGGCTTATCCTCAGCTGTACAGCGTGAGGGGAAAAAAACAAAGCAGTCGGAGGATGGGGTTTATATTCTCCTCGCGCCAGGGTCAGCGCCTCCTTGGTCAAATGCCATTTTCGATTGCGTGTCTACGGCGCTCCAAGTCTTTGCCTCTTTCTTATTCAGATAATGCCAAAGAGCACAGCCAAAGCCATGAGAGATGGGGAGCGTGACAAGGGCTGAAGGGAAGCAGATGGACGAGAGCTTGGCTGTGGAAAGGCAGCCGGGCCACCAGCGTTTGGTAAGTCCCTCCCAGCACGCCAGCTCCTGGACCGTTCAGAAAACAGCTCCCAGTGTTTGCAGCACGCTGCCCATGAATAATTAACCCAAACAAAACAACAAATAACATTTCCTCAGCCGTGTGGGCTCAGCTGCCAAAGGAGAAGCGGGGGGTAGGACTGACTGAGCTCCCCAGGGCAGCGAATCGGAGGGAAATGCCCCAGAGAGGAGGACTTCTGCCTGGGGGATGAAGTGAGAAGGAGCTGAGGTGGACTTTGCTTAGGGCCTCAGATGGGGCCGGTGGACATCTCAGCCTCCTTCTGACTCTCTCACAGGATTCCTCAATAAGTTACTGATCCTGGCCTTCATTTTCCTATGTGTAAGTCTGAGATAATTTATTCTTCCCCTTTTGCCTTTTGTCCATCCAGCTGTGACTCAGGTTAGGGACTGTCTGGGCTCCTCAGCAGTTCCCATACAGCAGGACTCTGATTTCTCAATAAAAATCCATGATAAGTGCCCTACAGACAGCCCTGGAGCTTGACAGCCTGTGTATTTCCAAAGAATAGAGACCGACCGGTCAGTCACTGTTACGGCAACTACCTCACCTGACTTTAGGGACTCAACTGTTACACCAAAACTGCCTTATTTTTGAGCCAGGCTTTCTAAAGCAACGAGCCTCCTTGTGTTGCTCTTCCATCTGTGTGCCAGTCCCCTCGCTCCAATAATTTCTGAACCAGCTGACCTGATTCAACCCGGTTTAATGGAAAGAGAGAGGTCTCCCAGACCCAAGATTCCTGCAATTTTCATGAAAAAAACAGCAGCTGGGTAGAAGAGAGATATTTAAGTTAATATCCTCCTGAAGGCAAGGTAATTACACCTCCTGCTCCCTGTCTATTTTGAGCCGTGGCAGCCAGGTGACCAGCCAGCATTTAGATACCGGCCGGTCAATCACTACCTGCCCAGCTCCAAACCACCTCCTGCCCCTTCCCTGCAGAGCAAGGAGCTGGTGGAAGAGCCCAGGACATTGCTGGGGAGGTCTGGAGCAGATAAGGGTGTCCCCGGGATATTACAGTGAGTTGGCAGCACCAAAAGAGGAAGGAAAAAGCAGCTGTAATACACAAATCAGAAGGAGGACGGGTTTCACCAGTTCCCCTGCTCACAGAACAACTTGATTTTTAGGTTCAAGCTTATTTTCAGGATAAAATGGATGTTTCTCTGATCACGACAGTGCTTTCCTCAGAAAATTTCACTGACTGGATCCTACCAAACCTGCATGTTGTTTTTCATCTGAAAAAACATGCCTTTCTGGGGTTTTTTTGGCCATGAGAAAACATTTCCTTCTATTTTCCAACAAAAGCATTTGAAGAAATGCTACGGAAAATGGAGTTTCTCACGTTGCAGGGTTGGTTTTTTTAATTGCCCTAGGAACAAAAATACTTCCCCAAGTACTTCCTTGGACTAGGTGTAGAAGGAGATTCTAAGGTAGGCAAAGAGGTGAACATAGTCACAGCTGACGATCTTTCAGTTCAAGCAACTGAGATGGACAAAGAATGGGATGGGACTAGGTATGGGAAGAAGGAATGGGACTTTTCCAAGGTCAACCAACACGCCGGGTGCTCAGGAGAGGGCTGGTGTTGTTGGGTCAGCATTTCTGCCACTTGACCACGTGGTGCATCTGTCTGTCCTGAAATAATGAGTTTGTTGGAGCAGAGCCAGTCCTTTCCAGAGTGCGCAGAAAGTGCCTCGTGCAGCTCTGGAGGCAGTCATAAATAATAATTTAAATTATAATAATAATATTAAGGAGGAGGTGTGCCACTGAAGATGGGACACCCTCAGCAACAGTGTCCTACACCTTATCTATGCCCCTCTTCTGGTAAAAGTTACAGTTTGCTTCACAAAGCCCAGGAGACCAGTGTTTATGTTTCTATGAATCTAGGAATTTACTTCTCTAGACCTGGTAATCCCAGGCTTTTACTCTGCAAAAGCCAAACTGCCCCTGAGCTGAATTAGGTCCAATATCTGCTCTAACACCTCATGCCTGTAACCGGCATGCTCTGGTCAGTGCTGGAATGCTTTTTGCAGCTTAGGGGGATATCTGGAAAGAGTAAATTAACTATGGTGATGTGGGGAGCTTCCTGGACTAATGTTTTGGGTTTTTTTTTTTCAGAGATAGGCTTTGATTGACACTTCAAATCTGCCTGACGATCTTTTATTCTAAGTGTAGCTGCCGCCTTTCGTCAGAGCAGGACGAGCTGGTTTGGGTGCTGTCCTTCAAACGATGGATCTTATCACATGGGAAAAAGAAGGAGAAGAAAAAATA
>WEIS01031582.1:0-17299 GCA_013389965.1 Todus mexicanus | reverse complement strand
TTTTATCACTAAATGGGGTTTCTTTGTACCTTCAAAAGTCTTACTTTGTGCCATGTCCTAGGAAAAGGATGAGTAGATTGGTAACAGTGTAGATCAGGACAGAAAATCAATCACTGTTGTATCCTGAGTGTTTTATAACATAAAGAGCATGTTGGTCAATAAAAATATGCCAAAACTCTAAGTTGTACCCAGCCCAACCACAGGTTATCTTCATGAGAGATAAAAAGGGTCATATGGTACAAGTGCATTGTACAGCAGGTACCTTCCTTGGCACCTGGGTCTCTAGAGAGCTCGGTAAGCACTCTGAAAACTGCTCATTTCCATACCTACAAAGGTCTAACAAAAGTGGAGCAGGAATGTCGGTCATCTCTCTCAGGCACAAATTCTGTTTGATACCAAAAATGTTGGACCATGAAAAAGTAACCTCTTCTTCAGTACCTATTTGAGATGGTTATTTTTGTGCCTGGCTGTAGTTTATGTTCCAATGCTCCCAACAATGTCTAATCTTGTGTTCGGTATTCTGTTCACAGCTCTTGGGTACTGCACTACTTAAAAACTCAAACAAATTCAAATATCTCAAATATTTATTTTGCAACCTCAATTCTATTTATAAACAGTATAAGAACTGCCCTTAGGCCAATGGTCCATCTCGCCCAGGTTTCTGGCTCCAACAGCGGCAATAAGAAATGCTGTTTGAGAGAAGCCCATGAGCCTCACCACTTTCTGTGATGCCTGCTGCTGCCCAGCACCCACCACCTGTTAGGGATGTTGGAAGACACATCTCTGCCTGCTCCCTGTAGTAGCTATTTACGCACCTCGTATCCATGAATTTGTTTAATCCCATTTTAAACCCGCCTCTGTCACCTTCTGTGGATACAAATTCTGGAAGTTTGTTACACAGTGTTTAAAAGAAGTACTTTCTTCAAAGTTTTAAATCTACCTCTTACTTGTTTCAACATTTGCCCTGTACTGCTGAAGGATTTAGTGAATAACAGGTCATCATGCGTCCACCTGCCATCATTACTTTGTACTTACTTCGCCCTACTGATAATAAAAGAACTACAAGAAGCCATTTCATGATGTGGCGCCACATGTGCCTCCTCCCAGTCTTCTTAAATATCAAGCCAGTCCTATGTAGGGATACCCTGTACATAGTATCACCATCCTGACACCGTAGCCCATTGTATGTTGACTGTAGTAGCCAAAGTCAGCGTAAGAATTACCGGCCAGCTGCCCATTCCCAGTGGAGCTGGAGGTGTGCCTCAGAATGTGAATGGAGACTGGCCAAGATGGCTGTGAATGATAAAGAGTTAAACAAGTCCTAAGGTCAGGAGGAGTCAGGACTGGCAAAGTTGGATTCATCAAGAGTTAGTTTGTGGCTGAAGGTGAACTGAGTCTGTAGGTGGAGAAGGACCAAGGGAAATCCTGGCAGGGCTACAGCTGAAAGGAAATATGTCACAAAGTGTCAAATAATATCACCTTCATTCTGCCTTTTTGGTTTGGCTTTCTTTAAAAAAAATTTTTAAAAATCTGAAATTCAAAAATCCTGAAAAGCTTGAGAGTTTCCTTCTTTTACTTCCTCCACCAGACTGTTTTCTATGATCATGCCATTATCCATTCTTTCACCAAATAATCGCTTTCCAGTCCCAACATTTAATTTTTTAGAAGTATAGGAAGATACCACAGCAATACCACCAGCTAGCCAGTTCTTTTGGCGATCAGCCTTCACTGATGACTTAAAAAAACATCAAGCTTTTCATTTTGTCCAAACAATAATACATATTCCTGGACATATCCTCCTTAAAATCATACTGGGTTACTCATATTTGTAAGGTGGTCCTTTTCTAAATGGCGATATAAAAAAAAGAAGTATAAATACACAAGTCATATAATTCTTTGCATCACAAAAGAACAATAGCTTTAGGGTGAAAGTGCTGATGTAGGACTTAGGTGATTCAAATTTAACTCAGTTTCTTAGCAAGTGAAATGAGATCTATAAATCTCCTGGAGTTGTTGTGAGACTACAATCATTAATCTCAAAGATGGGATCAGATATTACAGTAGGGAAAACGTCGAGAAAAGCAACTATAGTAGAACTCCAAATAATGATGGGGCATAATCCTGATTCACTCCTAAAAAGGGAAGGGGTACAGAATCAGAAGGCATCCTACTTTCATGTACAGATTTTAAACTTCCTTTTCCTTCTCAACATTGTGGTTGCGACTTTATAACTGGTGATGCCACTTCTGCTTTCCCTGTTGTGTTTAGTACATTTCAGATCTCATTCGTTTAAAAGCAAAAGGACAAGACAAAGGCATCCTACAAAAGTACCACAAAAGTAAAGTCACTGGTGATTGTTCTCACTAATGAAGTGTCTGTAATTTATCGCCTTGGGTTTTGCCAAGTGACATAAAAGCAGACAATGTAACTCACCAAAGAAAGGACATTTCAGGAGACAAACTACTAATGAGAAGAGAAATCAAGAGGCAAAAATTAAGAGATGATGATAATCCGTTAAGTTGGTTTTGGGAAAAGCAAGACAAGATTCTCAGTTTCATTTCAGAACTTCAGGACTCAGTGCTATAAAGTGAAAACATTTCTTTGGACTGATATAAAAAGAGCATCCCCTTTGTTTGCTCTAGTAACTGCTGGAATTCACAAAAGCTGAATATATATTTCAGAGTGTCTTTATGGGTTTTTTTGATGTCTGTATTATCTGAACACAACTTGCAGGAAACCACTAATACCTTTTCCTCTTTTTCCATATCTTAATTTCAGAGACTTGCATGATAATTAAAGATGTAAAACTGTAAGTAAACCATGCCGCAATTACCTGAGTAATTTGGTTCAAATCAACTCCCAGGGCTGATCAGATGAGCAAAGTCAATGTTACTAAAGTCTATTATTTCACAAAACTATCCAAGGGGCCAGTTCTTGTTCCCACAGAGTTCAAAGGTAAACATGCTTTTAACAATAATAGGAATAGGAACTTGATGTCAACTGGTGGGGATGGCCGAAGAGCTTTGAAGCTGGAACAAAACACACATGGCTATCACACATTGGCAATTATCTTGGCACCAGAAACATTTGTATATCAGCATGTGACAAACTCTTCATCTTAGGTATGATAATAAAATGTCAGAGTCCTTAATGTGAGGGCCAAAATACAGTATTTCATCTTCATAAAAACTGAGTTTATTGTTTAAGTTCCTCTCCTGAGTATCCTGATGTGTTAATATAAGAATGGCACTATGTAATGAATATACACATATATATTTAAAGAAATAAGCTGGTCACTTTGCTGTGGCATTTGGCCAGATACTGACACTATTAATACCCCAGTGTAACACGAGGCAGCCTGGAGCAGTTACTGTCCTCTGTGCTAAAAGGATGGAGCCAAAAAGCGAGACGTGTGACCTTATAATGGAATTTGCAGCCCACGGGAGAGCCGATATACGTGACGCTGAGTGCACGTTACACACTCCTGTTGCACTGAGCTCATTCTCATTGGCAGCCATCACGCTGGAATACGAAATCGCTGCAGGCTTTGTGCTCCTCTCAAGGCTGTGAGGTAATTCAGATCCTCGAAAGGACACTGGTGCCACAGGAAAAGTACTTCTTGCTCTTAATGTGCTCCTTTACAATTTCCCCCCTGCTCTATCTTCAAAGAACCTTTCAGTGCTTGTCCTATTCACACTCGCATGTGTGTCTGCAAAGTACATGGTACTTTGATTATGTGGGTTTTCTGTGATTGCATTACAAGGTGTGGGCAGCCTAAGGTTGCTTCTATGCATGAATTGATTCCTGATTAAATCAACATGTGAGCTGACTGGCTCTAAAATAAGACCACTTTGTTCCTGTTTACTTGTATTTAAATTGAATATTCTCGTTAAGGAAAAACTTGCAGTTACTTGTGTCCTTTTATTTTAATGGTGGGTATTTCCCTAAGTATAAACAGGTCACACTACAGATATTAAATGCAAACATCTCCTGTTTAAGTTGTCAGAGGTTTTTCTCATATTAGGATTGCAGTCAGAAGCTACCAGCCAAATATGAGGAAAATAAAAGCTGTAAGCAGTGACCTGTTCAGCTTTCAAAGGAACCGTGCAAGCAGGGGTACCGCAGCTGCCTCAGTTATCCTTTTAGCCCAACCATTAAAGTGAATCCCTCTGCAATAAGGAGTATAAGAAAGTCCTGGGTTAGCATGACACATATCAGACACACATCATAGGCTGCATTTGCAGAAGCCCCACAGAAATCCTCATGAGTGCAGATTGCCACAGTTTTCATTTTATTACATTTTTTCTAGACCTGGAGTCCTCAGCACAGCAAAGACAGGGACCTGTTGGAGCAGGGCCACAGGGGGCCCCAGCAATGATGGGAGGACTGGAACCCCTCTGCTGGGAGGCCAGGCTGAGAGAGTTGGGGTTGTTCAGCCTGAAGAGAAGGCTCGAGGGAGACCTTCTTGCAGCCATTCAGTACTTAAAGAAGCCTCTCAGAAAGATGGGGATAGACTTTTTAGCAGGGGCTGTTGGAACAGGACAACGGGAGATGATTTTAAACTAAAAAAGGGAGGTTTAGACTACAGAGAAGGAAGAAATTTTTGATGCTGAGGGTGGTGAGATCCTGGCCCAGGTTGCCCAGAGAGGTGGTCGATGCCCCATCCCTGGAGTAATTCCAGGTGAGGTTGGATGGGGCTTTGAGCAACCTGCTCTACTTGCAGATATCCCTTCTNGACTTCCTGCTGGTGTGGATATATCATGGGAAAAGCTTTCCTTTCATGGGACTTAAGGTGGTTTCTACTTTTTTTGTTTGTTTTTGTGGTTTTTTTTGTTTTGTTTTTGTTTTTTAATTAAGTCAGACACAGCATTATTGTGGCAAAAACATAGGCGGAGTTAAGTGACTTTAGCGATAACACTGCTCTTCTGCTTGTGCAGAGATTACAAACGAATAGTCTGACCCTTAAATTAATTTTCTCCTCATGAGCTCTAGATGTCAGGATTAATTAAAAAAATAAATAATTGAAGGGCACTGGCTTCTTCTGGAAAAGCTGGGAAAAAAAGAGCTTTTCTTGAACAAAAAAACACCAAAACAGGAGCTTTGGACTTAATAGTATAAATCTTTGGTCATTGCCTGCAACATTTTCTGAGCTCAGGATAGAACAGGATGTTTAATTCTCTTTCACTTTCCCCAGAAAACCTGATCAATCACTACCTGGTCCTTCTGCACTCGCCGCCTTTATGTTATTTTGCAGGCTAACCCGTCTGGGAGGTGGAGATGGCAGACGGTGTATTCCTCATCACTGCAAGAAAGAAAACGGTTTGCCTTAGAGCACAGACATGCTCTTCCAATCTGTTCGGATGGCGCTGTGCCCA
Source organism: Todus mexicanus (assembly GCA_013389965.1). Lineage (NCBI taxonomy): Eukaryota > Metazoa > Chordata > Aves > Coraciiformes > Todidae > Todus > Todus mexicanus. The sequence continues at coordinate 11,924 of WEIS01031582.1, read as the reverse complement.
CCACCAATGTTATATGCCAATGTTTCTAATTACAGTCATCACTTAAAGATCAGATTAGGGATGTAAGAGTCTGCAGAACTGTAAGCACGCACCACTGGCAAGAAACAGCCTTTTCTAACTATGGCTGTGCTGAGGACTCCAGAGCTGGACCCAGCGCTGCAGGGGGGTCTCCCCAGAGCAGAGCAGAGGGGCGGGACCTCCTCCCTCAACCTGCTGCCCAAGCTGCTGGGGATGCAGCCCAGGGGGCCACTGGCTTCTGGGCTGCACTCACATATTGTTGGCTCATGTTGATCTTTTTGTGAACCAGCACCCCCAAAACTTTCTTCTCAGGACTCTCTATCCATACTCCACCCAGCCTGTATTTGTGCTTTTAAGAACCATTCTTGCAAGTGAAAATTTCTACATTGTTTTTCTTTAAATTTTAGTATTTCATTAGGACCATGAGTGAAAGTAATGATGTAGTTTCAGCAAGCAGTGGGGTCGAGGGGAGAAGGAAAAGCAAACTGGGAGCTACCAGGCTGCACCAGAGCCAACAAAGATATTTTGTGAATGCAACACCAAGGACAAATAGTACAAAGCTCTCACTTGCATGCACAGTCAGAAGCTGGCAGAAAGCTTAAGGGTCACAAAGGCAAACAATTTAAGAGCAAACTGTTTTACAGCTTTTTATTGCAGCACTCTGAACAGGATGTTTCAGCCAAAGAGACCATAGTCCTTACAGAAGCAAGAAAGACATACAGGTGTATGGAACAAGTCAGCGATTTTGTAATGAACCAGTAGCAAACCTTGCCATGCAGCCACCATAACTGAATAATAACCAATAGTGAAATGCCAGGTTCTGCAGGAAAACCATAAACTAGAGATTTCTTAAAAGGCCAACTCCTGATTCAGCCCTTGAGAAGCTGAACATGCACAGCCCAAAGGACCAGACTTTACGTAAGTCTCCTTAACACATTCCACCACGTTTGCTGGGAAACTGGATCTGAATATCAGATTTTGATTTCTTTGTTCAGAGAACAATGATGGGACCTTTGTGAACACTATTGCGCAGATGACATACACATTCATACATTCAAATTGCTGTTACATTGGAATTAAATACTGTGAGGACTACCCCAGGCTGAGCAAAAATAACTTGTAACGTAAATAAAGGTAATGTCTTCACACATAGAATGGATCTGCTGGCAGTTACCTGATGACAATTATCTTGAAAGAGCTATAAAAGATATAATTTTTTTTCCAAAATTGTAGCTATTTTCTGTATTCAAGATATATCTGCAGCTGGGAGCTCCCATAACACTTCATTCTAAAAGCTATGGTTTTGAGACCACAGGATCGATCCTTCAAGGACAGGTAGTTAGAAGTAGAGGGGTTGTTAAAGATGTTTACCATCAGCACTGCCAGAATCCTCTGTATGTCTCCTGGGGACTTAATCCAATGAATTAATTAAAAGGACTAATGGAAATGAGCCAAGTCATAATTTATAATCTTAGTGTGGAAGACTGTCTCTGGTTTTCTGCCCAATGTGAAATTATTTGAGATCAAGGAAGGTCACTGTTGTGGATGAATGGTGTCTCCTGAAATGAAGAAGGGAAGTTGCTTACACTGTTGAAAGAATGATGAAAAGGGACTTGATAGAGAAACTGTCTTTAAAATTTGTCTGCAGCAACTGAAACTGAGCCTTTTTTCATACTCTTCCATAACACATCTAAATTTCCTCCAATCTTTGCTCCTAAGTAAAGAATTCACCCAGGATGATCATTGCTTTGCCCAAGAGTAGGGAAAGAAGAGGAGATGAAGTGCCCTCCTCGGAGCAGCTGTTACCAGCCAGCCAGATGGCAGACGACATGCCAGAGTTTACAGGAAAGAGTCCAATGCGGATCATTAATTCCAACACAGCCACTCCACCTCAAACACCATTAAATTGTCACTGCTAAGGACTCTGAGAGCCAAGGCACGAACAAAACACATTCTACACAAGGACTTCTACAACTGTAATGAATTAGCAAAAATCTCAGCAATGGAAAGTTGTGTAAGGAGTAGGTTGGTATATGTGGTAATTCTGGAGAATACCAGAATGCAACTGGTCCAAAGGAGACGCTGTCCGAGCCCCCAGCCTAGCCACGGTTTGCAAATGGGTTCCCCTGCCACATGGAAAGGACTGGAAACACCTCTCTGCTAACGCTGTGCTGCTGGGAAGATGCTATGTTGCTCCTTGATGTCACCTACAGCAGCTGATAACAAAAATTGACGGTGATTCATAAAGACATCTCCTTTCCTAAGAACAGTGAAACAGCAGCTTGCGTAATCCTGAGATTTACTTAATTCAGGAACATCCTCAGCACCATTTCATTTGATCATAGCTCCTGTCTGTCTTCACCTCCCGCTCCCTCCCAGAGTTACCATGAGCGCCTTTGATTAGCACAGCCCTAAGGAGAGGCTTCATTCAAAAAGAAATCAGAGTGGGAAGACAAGCACCGAGGTGTGGCTGGTGATTTAAACAGTGAAAGGAGGTGAAGGGAGTGGAAATGTATCAGAGAGAGAAGTGGAGACAGTCCTGTCTGCTGTGAGCAAAATGCAAAGCTGGAGAGAGGGTCCAGCTGCAGAATGGGCTGTCCTAAATGTCTCCAGGGACAGAAAGATTTGTGTAGGTGAGGAATCAAGGGGCTCTAGTTGCAGACGTTCCTGCTCCCTGCAGGGAGATTGAACTAGATGAGCCCAAACCAGGCTATGAATATACTCCTATAGCCTAATGCTTTTGCTCACATCTGAGACAAGACTGGTATTTTCAGCATTTTGAAGTACTTCCTGCTTGAAACCTCAGAATCATCCAACTTCAGTGTTTTCAAATATGCTTCTCCACCGAGATTCTTGAAGAATGTTAGAGAAATGAGTGAATATTATCATGTATGTCACAGATCTGACAGCTGAGATACTGATCTGACATGATCTCCTATCCGTTTTCTAGTTTCTGACTCCTCCGAATCAGGAGAAAGCACCCAGGGAAACAGCAGGGGAAGGAAATTGCTGCCTTCCGGTGACCTTGCCGTTGTAAACCAGGAAGCAAGTGAGGAACCTCAGACTTTCCCCAACTCCACGTTTTATTCACGGCGCTGTTGCACCAGCACTGAGGACCCAGCCGTGAACCACCGAGACCCATGAGGCTATCCCGCATACAAAACAGCCCTGATCTATCAGTACCGATGTTTTAAACCCCCTTTGCCTGGAAAGAGGATTTATCGTGAAAAGCAGGGGGAGGATCTTCCTCATCTGGATGGAAAATGCTGTTCCCAGCAGGACTGGTGGGTGCTGGAGCCAGAGGCAAGGCAGGGAAGCAGCGCACACACGGCACAGAGTTTCCAACATTAAACACTGCATTTTTTGGTTAAGCTGACAGGACGCCTTGAACTACAGAGAGGAGGGCGCCGCTGAGATGAGAAAGGCAACAAATAGAAGCTCTGGAGCCCGGGTCGGGCCCGGCCTCACCCTGGCCGGGCCTGGGCCTGGGCCTCGGTCTGGGCCTCCCCTCCGCGCCCCGACGCCCAGGCCTCGGCTGGTTCGTGCCCCTCCCTCGGCGGAACTCCCGGGGCTGCGGTCGGGTCGCGGGAAAGCGAGAAGACGGAAGGGGAGAAGAGGAGAGGGGAAGGGACAGGAGAGGAGAGGAGAGGCGCGGCCTCGCTTGGCGCAGCGCCCCCAGCACCGCCCCCAGGACCGCCCCGGCGGAGGCGGAGGGTTGGGGCAGAGCGGCGCAGGCGGCCTGGGCTCTTCAGCTCCCGCCGGCTCCGGCTCCTGTCCCAGCTGCGCTCCCGGTGGCTCCCGCCGCGCCCCCGCCTACCCCAGCAGCGCCTCACCTCGCCTCGCCTCGCTTCGCCTCGCCTCGCTCTCCTTGCGCCCTCCGCTCCCTCTTCCCACTGGGCTGGGGCTGTGTCTCCTCGTCGGCTTCCCCTGCAGCCCAGAGGCTCCCAATATGAGCAGCATCGCCGGCGCTCACAGGCACCAGGTACGGCGGTATCGGAGGGGGGGAGGGGGAGCGCAGCGACCACGCGGCCGCGGCGGCCGGGTCTGCCTCGCTACGGGCCCTGCCCTGCCCCGGGCCCTGCCCTGCCCCGGGCCCCGCCGCTCTTTGTTCCCGCGGGTTCCTCCGTTGGTTACGGGCCATGGAGGCCGGGCCGTGTGCGCGGCCTGGGCAGCCTGGGCCGGCTCCCTGCCGGCTGCCGCCCTCGCCCCGCAGCCCGGGCATGGCTTTGTCGGGGCCGCCGCCGTCGCAGCAGCGCCTGGGGCAAACGTGCGGCCCCCAGCCCCGAGATCGGGTGTTCCCCGCTCGGGTGGGGACTGCTCCAAGGTCAGGCGTTGCCTGCGCCACTCGCCAGGCGCCACGCTGCAGTCGCCTGGTGGCACCTTTCGATAAAGCCTTTACAGCAAGTGCAGGGGGGGAAGAAAGAGAATCGAGAGGATCGCAGAAATCCCGGGGTTTTGAGTGAAGAAAAAAGCCGTTTCAGGCTGAAGAACATGTGTTGACAGCTGGTTGCCAATGTCATGACCCCCCCTGTCATCTATACCAGTTCTAGGAAATAGGAGATAATAACCGTGAAAACAGTGGCTGTCAGTCCACATCAGTGCTCCTGGAGAAAGGTCATGAGCAGGAATGACCAGAAGGGCTTTTGGGGGGAAGGGAGAGAAGTACAGTATCTTCTGCCTGTATGCACAAATTTCCAGCACCTTTTTAGAATTTTCCAGAGGCGATTCAAGGTAGAAAATATCTTTGCATTGGCAGCTTCACTGTTCCTTCACCTGGGATTCCCACAGACATAAAACCTGGTAATGATTCCATGCAAAGTGGAAAAATGTTGATGAAGTGAGAGGCGAGGTGTCCTCAGTTATTTACTGAGGAGAGCAAGACTGAGCAGTGAGAGACTAATGGAAATTCAGAATCATGTCACTCTTCTTATTTGTCGTGGTTTGTGAAGGGGAGGATTTTTGTGTGTGTATTTCCAGTGGTGGCTGTGTAAACACCACATTTATTCTCTTCTGTCAGGGATCTACAGAATAAGAAACCAAGCAGGATGTGGTGCTTTGATGGCAAGATTGGTTTAATTTTAGAAAGCGGATTTTGTAGCCACAAGTCTAACTCCTGGAGTACAGGATACAACAGCCAGGGAATCCTTTCCAGTTAGGAAGTGGTACTTTAGCTGCTGTAAATAGGTCTAATTTTGTTTTCCTCAGCTTGAATTCTTAAGGAGCACGAGGTGGCTAAGAAAGGCAAAAACTGCCCAGAATGGGGGATGGGAGACAAAGATGGCACACAAATGAAAAAAGAAACAAAACAAATCACCAGTTTGCTGTTTGTGTGACAAATGTTTGGAAAACTGTGGGAAGTGTGTGCTAGTAGAAAAAAATAAATCCATATGGCGGGGGGGAGGAGAGGAAAGAGCTCAAATTTTAAGAGAGTACATGTGAGGCAGAAGGTAGAAAAAGAGGTGTCGATAAAGATGATGAGTATGATGTGGAAACGGAGTATAGGAAGCACTGAACTGGTGTGGAAAGGGGGTGCGAGCAGTGTAAAGACTCAGTGAAATAGTATATTTGAAGCATGGGGGGACAGCGTTGTAAGCGAGTATTAAATGGGCAGCTAGTGTGCTACAGCGGGGCGCTGTGGTTGAAAGAGCAGCAACATTCAAGCATAAAACCTGCTTCTCATTAATTTTTTTTAAGTCTACATACTTAACTGTGTGTTTGAAGGAGCTCGCTGGGCTTCCTTTCTGTAGAGGACAGTCCGAGTACTACGTCATCTTGGAGTACATCTAAAAGACTTTGGAAAATGTCCATGGTGCTTTTTTCCTTCCTCTTCAGCTCCTACTGGTGATAGCAAATTCTCTCTCCTCACTGTTGTGGAGAGAGCACAACTGAAGATGGTTTGCAGTGAAACAGAACAATTTTGTTTGCAAGTCATTGTTATCAACGAGACTAAATCTTTATTTAAAAAGAACTGAAAAGTGAATATGCAAACCAAAATTGATATAAATTTTGTGAGTCTTATTTTAAATCACTGCTGTAAAGAAGCTGAGCCTGTTTAGTGGTGTAAAGTACGTTGATGTATGTCTTGGCCCATGATGTTTAGCCCAAATGCAAACTCAGACATGAAAAGATGGTATGTTTTTGCCATAAATAAATGCTAATATATGAAATAAATCTTTTGAGGATGTCTGGCTTTATCTTGTGATACAGATAATGGACTACCAGTAGTCGCGCGCGTGACCTACATTTCTTCTGCATTGGTCTGTGAAAAGCCAGAAAGCCCACAGCAACCAACTGTGGTGTGAAATTCCATTTCTGTTTCCTTGTACTAACAAGTGTCAATCAAGTGTCCATCATTATATCAAAAAATATCAGCTTGTAATCAAAAGTTCAGATCCCCCAAGTTCCCCCAAGTTACTGTTTCAGTTGTGAGTTAAAGACGTGATACCTTTATCTGACCACAAAGTTTGTGAAAAGTCGGCAGAAAGCAAGGGCTTAGTTTACTTTTTAAATGAAATACTGCACGTGGAAAGTACTGAGGGACTCTAGTTCTAAAGATGAGAGTTCTCAGATGAGAGAAAATATAAATACTACCTGTGGTGTTAGGTCACAGGCGAGGTGCCTTCTGCCTCAGGACGTGACTCCAGGACCTGTTCTCTTGACACCTCGCCTGAGACCACAGCTCCTACATCCCCTGACAGTGGCTCTGCAGTGGAGAGTCCTGGGGCTTGGTAGCGCTTCCTATATGGCAAAGAAATTCAAGAGTAATCATCTTGCAGCAGTGGTTTTTTTTTTTAAACATTGGAATTTTTCTGTAAAGAACAACTGTAAAAAAAAAAAAAGGTATTAGCAGATCCTACCTTCTACCCACAGCAGTTTGAAGTGTATTACTTATGACGTTTATTTGCTTTTGTTACTAAACTAATCGTATTTCAGTAGTGTTTGTGAAATACATATAAGAGGATAGTGTAGTGAAGGTTGAGAAGACTTAGTATCATTGTTATTTAGGTGAATCTTCTTAAATGCACCTTTAAATGTATACACAGTGACGTGGAAAGATGAGTTTAAAAGGGGTAAATTTCTCTTCTGGGAGTCAGTTGTGTGCAGCAAATTTATCTCCGAGTGTATTATGAGCCATGAATTTTTTATGGCCCACTGGTACATACATGTAGCAAATGAAATCTTAGTATGTGCGTAGCAGGTGTTTAGGAAAACCAATTATTAGAACACAATTATGTTTAAATTGAGCAAATGGGGCAGACACTGGAGTAGTGCCATTCCTTTGCTTGGGTGCAGCCATGTCAGGGAAATGCACCATGTGAATGCTTCACGGTGGCTTCTCGGGCCTCTGCAATATTACACCTGGTGGGATTGACACATGATCAAAGGTGGTTTTTCCAAGCTCAACCCCAGCATCAATCTGTAATATTAAAACCAGAGTGGAAAGCCAGAGTTATATATAAACTCTTATTTTATTTTATTTTTTTTGCTTTGTTTTCGAAACAAGTGCAGGAAATAGGACAGCTCTCACATAAGAATTTTCTCGAGGGGAATGTGGTGTTTCTGTTCTGGAATCCTAATTCTGTAGCTTTAACATGTTTAAATAAATGTTTTAATGGAGCTTGAAAAGTAATCATTTTGGAGGCATCAGACTTCAACTGTACCTGGCTGACAGTGACCTGTGAGCATCACATTTGGCTTTAAAAAATCAAAATCACGGAAAGCTACAAAAAAAGCTGCTGACAGCACTTGATCTGGTGAGCTATAAGCAGGGACAGGCAGAAGGTAATTAGAAAGTTATTAGATTTTTTTTTTTTAAAGACAATCATTTGTAGTACCTGTTTAAAACAGCAGATGCAGCATTCTTGGCTCTTCTTTGAATTTTAGCTGATTGCTTGGCTTTTGTTATAGCAGTAGTATACCAAACCAAAAGGAATGCAGGAAGTAATGAATATGCTTGTGCATTTAAAGCAGGACTATCAGCCATGGTTCTCACACAACAGGACTGAAACTTTGTGGCAATAATTAAGACATTCAAATTTCCAGGTATTCAGACTGGACAATACTATTAGGTGCATAAATGCGAAATGTGTGGGGTTGACCTGCACAAAGGAGGACTTTAAAAGCCAAATCTTCCATTTCTATCCAGAATTATTTTGGATTTCTGCTATAGGTCTTGAAAGTCATAAGCAAGTGCATCAGGCAAAGGTACAACACTACATTTGAAATAAAATTCTTCTGTTACGGCAGAATGTGACAAAACATGCCCAGAAATGGAAACTGATTGAGGATGGTTCTGGAATTAATTGAAATTGTTTGAATAGTTACAACGTAACTCAAAATCTCCCTAAAGCCTTGGCACTGGTAATTAACAGCAATTCCAATGAATATTGAATGAGGAATACATAATGTGATGCGCAAGCAGACCAGAAGTCTCTTTGCCTGAACCATGATAGCAACATTTAATTTGCTTGGGTAATTAGGGATCTCTACTCATTTAACAACAGAACTTCTTTAAGAGATATCACAGCTGAGAAGAAACTGGTTTAAAACCAGCATGAGCAAGGTGGATAATCTGATGTGCGACGCGTCACACTCTGCTCAGCATCAGGCCAGTGGTGACTGGGTTGGTGGAAGCCTTTTCACCCAAGTGGTCTGATGCTGGACGGACCACCCAGTGCAACCCCTGCCTCGAACTCTGAGCGTGTCCCCCTTAACTGTCCTTTTCAGATGCCCACTGTAGTTTGCGTTTTACCGGGAGAGTCTGGCCATCATGTCTGGGTAATTCCTGCCACAGAAATAGGAGGTTGAAAATCAGAAGTGATCAAGCCAGAGGTCTCTTGGTGGTAATTCTCTTGGACATTTGTGGATAGCCTTGGTGAAGCATGATTTCTAATTAATTCTTAGATTTCTTTAGAGCTCATTGTGTTGAAACAGTATCTCTGCGTCTTTGAACAACAGAACGTTTCAGCTGAGGTGAATCTTTGGGGAAAATGTGGACATCAGACTGTTTGCTTCTGTTTTTGAGAAGTGAAACATTTTGATTGCTGTAGAAACTGAAATGGTTATATCAGTTGTACAAGGGAAGCATTGACTTCTGAAAGTTTAGTTAAATAACGTAGTAAATAGAGCTTGGTTTCAGTTTCGTAACTTGCCTCCAGGATTATCAAAAGAGCATACATTTAATCTTTCAGATTTTTTTTCCTAGCTAATTATGCTGATATTAAAGCATATAGCAGAAAGTTGTGGTCCCTAGGGTGCTGTTCCCATAGCCTTCCCTGTATTTGAGGGTACTATGTTACAGACAGACACTGCTGGTGCCCTGGAGTGGTTGTTTCCTCCTTTATATGTGTATATTTGTGTCTGTTCTTGTAGCCAAATTTAATTAACATACATTCTTTCTATGCTGTACCTGGTGGCTGAAATGTTCTGTCTTCAGGCCTGCCAGAATCTGTTGGACATGGAAGCAGTTTTCCTGCAGAGCTGGTATGTTGTGGGATATTGCCCCCTGGCGCTCTCAAGAATCAGCCTCTGCTTGAGCTGCTGGGTCTATTTAGAGACCACGGGACTTACAGTTCCTGCCAAAGCCATCCCATGTGGAAGCCCTGGCCAGGCGTGAGGCTCTCTCACCTACAGCATAAATGACTTTTAATTTTTGACGAGGAGAAATGAGCTGGCATCTATTTTTAGGAAACCCGATTCCCAATGTGGCATTTAATCTGTAGATGCAAATATAGTTTTGGAACTACACTGGGGAAGTCAAGTGGATGAAATGATCGATGTTTTCCTGAGGTGGCAGCAGGGTCATGGAAAGTTCCAGAGTGGGTGTTTGTTGCCTGTTCCCTCCCCGCTGCTGCTCCTCCTCCTCTTCTCCCCTCCTCCAAAAACCAGCATAAACAGCCCACCCGCACACAGAACCCTAGCAAAGCTACCCCGGTGCAGGACTTCACCAAAACTTAACGCAGGGTAGTAAAGAGGCTTTTTGACAAAGAAAGTTCTCATCAAAATAGCAACTTCTGACTTTATAATTTTTTTGGAAGTACCAGTGACTGGAGACATGCCCAGTCATTTCAGACGTGTCCTTAATCCATCTTCAGTCCTTTTTAGGCATTCAGTAGAAGAAGGATATAAGTAGATGAGCACAGGAAAAGCAAAAGGTAGGAGGCATGTGGATCGGGTTCTTTGTTAAAGTTTTGTCATTTTCGTTGTGTTACTTAAGCGTTATCTACTTGGGTAAACAAGGTTAGGGTACAGAATTGTCTAAAAATGGGATTCAGCTATTCTGACTTTTTTTTTAAGCACTTATTTAACCACTTTCTTGGCTGTGGGTATAAAAATGAATGTGCTTCACCTCTCGTTAGGCACACGACTGTATTGGTCTCAATATGGAATTTTTCAATCTGTTTTCTTCTGTGAAGAAAAATTTGTTTGGGTCAGGAACTTCTACATTAAGACCCTATTAAAGTTTTATACGTGGTAATACTATCTCTTGTACTTAGGAACTTACCTTTTTTTACAGGTTATGATGCATGATTATCACAGAAGAAATTCATGTCTATAGCTCTTAAGGACTTCATTACATCATCTTCAAGCCTGATAGTTTTGAAATCCATATTGCAGCTGAAAAGACACGTCTGCTTTTGCATTTCAACAAACATCTTCCCTCTCAGAAGATACCGAAACTGAAGTTAAAACTCAGTTTTAACACAGTGATACCATTGGATTAGTTTAAGATCTCCCAGTTTAAAGTTTACAGTAAGATATTTGCTAGGTAAGTGGATGTCATTAGCTGTTTATACAATAGTTAATGCTATTGCTGAAATTCTGCAACTTTAAAACCTCGCTGTCCTTTTTTTAATAAAACCCAACAAACTAGTGTATACAAATTGATAATGATCTTTGTAAGGAAGATTCTCGTTGCCAGTTTAGGGTCCAATGCTTTCAGTAGTAAGTATATTTAAAATAAATGGATTAACACTGAGATTATTGAGGGGGAAGGGTTGCTATTTTTATTACAGAGTTTTGCTATCCACTTTTTCTGGTTTGAAGGTTTTCTTGTATAGTTTGATTAGTCAGAATTTTCTTAAACTTCAGATGAAAATATAAATGGTTGCTGGTAGCTTTAGTAGTATCACACATTCTTTCCTCTAAAATTGTTGAGGAACGTGTACTTTTGTGTGTTAGCATCTCAAACTTGCAAATATATATATTTAAATGATTATTTCAAATTCACTGGATCACCTCAGCATCGTATTTTATTATTCTTAATTAGCTTCCTATTTGGAAAGTGGACTTTTTCTAAAAGTGCGTAGCTAAAAAAACACCCAGACAATTAAATAGCCTATAAAATACTTTCCGAATTAAAACGCTAGTTTCCTAAAGTTATTTTTTGCATTCTTGGTACAATTTACCTGAGGGTAAGATCTTCAGGGGAAGTTGTTTAGCTTCGTGATGGCTTAAAATACATGGTCATTCAGAATGTATTTAATTCTGTCTATTTTGTTGGTACTAATGTTCTTTCATGACTTCCAAGTACCCTAAAATATTTAATTAAGTCATTACTCATAAAATTAAACAAAAGAAGAAACTTCTGTAGCTATTCTGCTTCACAAGCTACTTTAAATTCTCAGTTCTCATTTTTCAGTGTAGCTGGTTTTTGGGTCTGTGCAAAAAATGAAACTGATGGGTATGGCAGATTTCACGCAGTGAGAAGAAAATAGTGAGGAATCTACCTAATCCCATTTTTATCGAGGGGAATGAAGCTTCTTGAGTAATTCAGTGTTTTCCAACTTGCTCCCATGGAGCTAGCACAGGCTTAGCCTGTAGCTGTGGAGATGGTACCTACCAAAGTGATGTGGAGAAGTTAAAAGTTGTGGCCTCAATCACTGAAAATAATTAATCCTGTCAAT
>WEIS01031581.1:2252-16014 GCA_013389965.1 Todus mexicanus | reverse complement strand
ACTGGAGGGAAAATCTTATGAGGAGAGGCTGAGGGAGCTGGGGCTGTTCAGCCTGGAGAAGAGGAGGCTCAGGGGAGACCTTCTCACTCTCTACAACTCCCTGAAGGGAAGGTGTAGACGGGAGGGGGATGGGCTCTTCTCTCAGGCAACTTGTGCCAGGACGAGAGGGCCCAGCCTGAAGCTGCACCAGGGGAGGTTTAGGTTGGATATTCGGAAGCTCTTCCTCCCAGCAAGGGGGATAAAACCCTGGAATGGGCTGCCCAGGGAGGTGGTGGAGTCACCGTCCCTGGAGGTGTTTAAGGCCAGACTGGATGCCACACTTCGTGGCAGGGTTTAGCTGAGTGGTGGTGGTAGGTCCTAGGCTGGACTCGATGATCCAAGAGGTCTTTTCCAGCCTTAATTATTCTATGATTCTATGATTTTATGACTAGAAATACTTATTTATTTGAATTTTATTTTAATGAAAATAAATATTTTGGAAGCAAAAGTGGCATGTGAAGATGGTTACGCTACTTCCGTAGGCACTGCATTAAATACACACGATGCTCCACAGCATGAGGTAGATTTTTCACTAGCTCAGGTTTCTCTAATCTCAGCATCATTCTCACGGCGAGTTGTGAAAGTATCATGAGAAAGTTTAGTCTTTTACTAAATGAAGTGTCATTCAAGAGATGCTATCCTAGGAAGCTTTCTAGGAAACATAAAATCCTAAATGGCATTAATTTTTTCAAATACCACTAAATCAATAACCAGAGCTATAAGAAAATGTGGCTGCTGTGAGTGCCCACCTTTAAAGGATGCGTTACTGATTCTTGGGGTTTGTTCTATTATTTTTTTTTTTACTTTTTATTGTGCTATCCCATTTTTAGTTAGTGAAAAAATAGTTCTTAAAAAATGTATTTCTTTTAGTTACCAAAGAAATAGTTCTACAGAACCATTATTTTTTGCTTTATATTGTGAAGCAGAGTTAGTAAGGCTGGAGAGAAAATATAAAAATGGTGGTTACTCTTTAAAATTTGGTGCACCAGACCAAATATATAGTAACCAATTAGTTTTAATGATTTTTGTCTTGATGAAGTTGTTTCTTCATTATAACTTTTTTTTTATTCCTAATTTAGGAAAACTCTATGAAAGCAGAAACTCCTTAATAGAGTTTTTGTGAAATATTAAAATTGGAGTATAGGAGAACTGGAAATAAACAATAGATACATTGAAAGATGGTATATTTGGGGTTTTTTTTTCTGTTCACCACATACTTATTTTCTGCTGGTTTTTCAACAGCAGCTCTCCAATCTTACCGTAAAGTTCCTATCGAGTCTATTTATCAAACTCTGGGTTCTAGTTACAAATTTGATTTGGGGTAATCCAGAGAAAATGTCACATCAGCCTAATAGGCTTATTGCTTGAAAAGGGAGCGCTACACGGCTTCGGGGTTTGCAGCTTGCTCCGTCTTTGTGCATGTAATGAAAAGTGCGTCGCAGACTGCAGAACGATGTAATTTTGCAGTGCCCAGACAACGTGATCTTATCAGAATGTGATTATCCATACTGTCAAGATTGTAGATATCAACAGTGGCTGCATTTTCCTCTGAAAGACTGGAAGAGAGGCACTGTATTCACAAAAGCATCTTTGGTATTTTCAAGACGGCTGGAGTTCATTTCAAATAAACCATTTAGGTTCGGATTCTGTTTAATCATATTGATGATTTCTGTTGGTGACATTCTTGGGCAAAAATAATTCTTAAGAAAATCAATTACGTGTGCCATATAGTCATCAGGAAGAGATGTTTCTGGTGTCTTTATTGGGTACACTTGGTTCCATTCAGGTTTTTCTCCCATATAGAAGATATTATAAACCTTATTTAGGGTACATAATCTTCTATTTCTTGAAGAACTTGTAGGGTTTTTAAGGTTTAGTTAAAACCAGTCTGAATCTGCAGAAATTTTTTCTGTTATACCAGTCTGAATCTGCAGAAAATTTTCTTGTTATGCTCGTGTAGTTATCAAAGATGAATCCATTTGAAAAGCAGCCTTTGCTGCACAAGGAGAAAACTCCAGTACCCTCCCCGTAAGCCACAATAGCTCAAGTTCTTACCGTTCACTACGTGCATTCTGTTTCCACTGAATATTTCTCCTTTGTCCTTTACGTTTGGTTTTAGTGTCCCTCTCCATTCTCTCTGTGTGATGTTCATTCTTGTCTAAGTACAGGAAGAACCAATTACTGTTATAGTATTTCAGCAAAGTGACATCGTATATCGAGGTGTGTTAGGCATTTAGGAAATACCACAGGGAGATGGTTGACGGCTTGCCTGTTCTGGCGTTTCATTCCTCCAGATTATAGACAGCCTGGCAACCTTCGCTTCTGCCAGCGATCTTCGGGGAGCTCGTATCTTTAGTCCAGATATGAATAATGAATTTCCCAAGGATTTCAGACAGGTGTTTAATGCAGATTTTAAAGATAGCCATGGCTTTGTGTTTTATATTCAAATAATAAAATATAATTCAACTTGCATAAGGTTTAGCCGCAGAAATCCTCATGGATTAAATGAGACTAGTGCTTTTTAGCACTGTTTTAGTTTGTAAACTACGACGGTTTTTCCAAAAGAGCTGTAGAACTGTCATGAAAATTTGTTTTTTCATGACCTTTAGAAGTGGGCCATTGGTTACATATTAAAGACAACGTATTCTCCAGTATTATTAATTGTCCTTCCTAAAGTGACAATTATCATAACACTCTTCATCTGTAAACCTCACTCTCGTCATACATTTTTCCCTCTTTGTCCTTTCTGTCGTTACCTTGGCTGTTACAGTCTTCTCTTCATCACAGCTTCCTCTCCATCATCTCTCCTGCTTCCAAAGTATACAAATGCCTTTTTCTAAGATGAATTTTTCCCAGCTCTCTGAACATCTCTATTCTTCTTGTCTCCTACCACGTCACATTCAATCTCTTGGTCGTTAGTTGTCAAGAATCCTATTGCTTTGAAAATCTTTCAGGCTGCTGTCGCTTTTCTGGCGTTCTGATGCGTTCAGTCCTTCTCAAGTCTTATTTTCTTCCTGTGTGTTTAATGCTCCATGCCTGAAACAATCCTTATTTCCAAATTCCTTCTGAACCGTCTCTTCAGAAACAGGAGCACATCTTCTCATGAACTGCTGCTCTGGTTATTTTCTTATGTATCGTATTTGATACGCTTTTTGGCAAAGAGATTCCAGTTAATGGTGCCTAAATTATTGATGGTGTTGGTAGCTCTCGATTGTACATCTTGCAAAAGCTGGTGCTTCAGTAAGACCTTCAGCGCTTGAATGCAACAGATTTGAAAAGTATGTTAACTACCATATTAAATGGATTTTTTTTCTCGAAATTGTGATGGCAGAAAGATTTGCATTCAAAACTCTAGGAATGAGAAAGCAAAAGTAAAATACAAAATATTTATTTCAAACTAATTTTTTTTAAAAAAACCACTTTTATTTTTAAATTTCATGTTGTGAATTTTGGAGCCTGACTCGTTGATTTGAACTTTGGGGATTTGAAAAACTCTTGTCAAGATTTCTGATATTAAGAGATGATTAGTATTTAAGCTGTGCATTTTTGGAGGGTTCACGTGAAAATGAGATGCATTTCAGAAAGATGTCTTCTTACCAAACAAAAGGTTTGCATTAAGTTATCGATAGAGAGGTACCTGGGTGAACTTCAGTGGTTTTGATATGCAGGTGGTCAGACTACTTGATCTAACATTCCCTTCTGGCTTCAACCCATGTGAAATGGAATTGACACCGACTATAGGAAGCCTTTGTTGTCGTTATTGATGAGCAGCAACTTTTTACTTTTGCCACTCAGTCATGAAGACGAGTCTTTGCATTTTCCATTTTTTGCACCTTATCTTTCTCAGGAGTTTTGGCTTTGCTTGTCTCATCCAGATATTTGCAGTTACATCAACCTGGGGGGAGGAGGGGAAAGAGGGAAGTGCACAGGTCGTGTGGTAGTATCTGGATTACTTTTTATGTAAGCATCACAAGTTTTGGCTCTAGACTTTATCTGGGTTGTCTTGCGGTGTAAAGGAGGGATGGATCCTCCATATCCTGTATTTATGAAATCGGAGGATACTTTCCAAGCCCACACTGGCTAAGGATATTCTATTTCTTTGAAAAATCTCAAGGGGAAGAGAGCATCGAGTTTTCTGTGCCCGATAAAGATAAAGGCTCTGTGAAACCTGCTCTAGTTGCAGATGTCCCTGCTCCCTGCAGGGGGGTTGGACTAGATGACCTTCAAAGGTCCCTTCCAACTCAAATGATTCCATGATTATCCTGGTCAGTGTGTGACCAGCCATATTTAAGCAGTCCATGGGCTCAAGTAAATTGACATCTCTGGCTGTTGAACAAAAAATTCTGAAGCTCTTGAGATTTTCCTCTTATCTCAGGCAAGATTTCTGTCTTGAAGGATTAACTAGGCTAGTTCCTCTCAGTGATCGTGTCACCTTTTAACATGCTATCTTCATTTCCAAGATTTATCACCTAAAATAAAATGGGTTTGCTGTATTAAAAACTTAATTGGAGTGAATATTTAGCTCCCAATAGCAAGGACTGTCATTCACAATCTAATTTAGAAGATGAGGAATTATGCTGCAATAAAGCATGCTTTATGCACGAGACGGTTTAAGCTTATTATATTTTTATGAATGTACGTTCTCTGAAGTCTATACAGATAACCCTTTTTTAACCTCTAAATATAGTACAACGGTAACACGGAGCATTTCATCCAGGGTACGAGTAATCTAGCAACAAAAATGCCTGTGTTACAAGGTTTGAGTTCAAATGTTCAAGGGTAGAATTGGCTGTAATGGTATATCTGTGAAAAAAATAAGCCTGTGGTGAAGTTGGAACCCCAGTGCCAAAGCACAACATATAATTGGGCCTAATTTTTTCCATATGTATCAACAAAAACAGTCTTTGCTTCCATGAGAGATGAAAGCTTCCCTTTCTGTCATATTTTTATTTTGTATATAATTCCTAACTCTTTATAATTTCATAGGCTTTTTAAAAAAACATGCCTAGATTTAAGGGAGAGATGAGCTGTCACCCTGGATTTGAGTTTATGTTTCTAATAGAAAAGCCTTTTTTGGTGGGGAAGGGAAAACACGACTATTTCCCCTCCCCTGCCAAAAGGGCTACTATGTTAAAATCCTTGTACAGTGCCTGTGAGCTCTCCAAGTTGGCGTGGAACAATCCATTTGTGAATTGATTTAAATACCTCATTTAAAATAAATAATCGAGTGGAATTAGCGTCATAAATCTTCATAGAATAAGCTTGCTATTTATGTGAGATCGAAGAAGTGTTAAATACATTTCTGTTCTGTCGACAATGTGTGGTGGTGGTTTTCCATCCATTCAGCTTTATGCTGAGTCCCAAATAAAAGATGCGTATTTTCTTACGTTTAATGTGGTATCTTCCCAAATAATCTTTCTTCCTCCTGTCTATAAGCTCAGCAAATATATATCTGAATTCTGCGGAAGACTGCTAGTATAAACTATATTTCACCTATATTATTTTATATTCCATACATTCATTGTTTCCAGGTGGGTTGGGATGTTCTCTGCATTAAATTTTAGCTCCTGTTATAGGTTTACACATTTAGCAAAGAATTAAGGAAAGCTTTGGTAGCTATTCCTGACGCTTGCGCGTGCTCGTTAAGTACAGGCACGCAGACGTTTGTGTGTCTTCGGATGCAACATAGAGCCAATCCAGCTGCCAAGCAGAGTATCCCAAGCCTCTAGAAGGTGACACTGATGCAATGGCTTCAAGGTCCAAGTGCTTTGCCACTTGCGTAGGTCATTTCTTGCCACACCAGTCTGCTCTTCCTGTTTGTGTGGTGGCAGCCACCGAGACTCCAAGGGCTTGACTGTTCAGAACATGGTTAGTTAGGGCTCTGCGTGCTGCTTAAACAGCCTTTTTGTGTGTCTTCTAAGGACGAAAAAAATAATTAAATAAAGTTAGACTTCATGGAAATGTCCTGCAGGATGCCAGCGGTACCTTGCTGGTTTACTAGTTCACCTCACTTCAACTCTAGTTACATCTAGAATTTGTTTTGTAATTTATCCCTTCCCTAACTGATTCTGGGGAAGTGAACAGGTTATTTTTTATTATTTTTTTCCTGGCCATACATCTGTACGGAGTTTAAAACATTTTGCTCTAGGCATGATTATTTTGCTAGGGGCAGAGTTGAAAGTTGTACTGGCAATGGAAGCAGATGTCGCTGAAGTGACACTTGATTTCCCCATATTGCTGTGTAGAACTTAACTTGATGTTTATATGAGTAAAGGCATCTTCACAGTTATTCCTCATGGGCTGTTCTGTATCCTATAAGATAATACTCGCGGTGCAACGCACCTTTTTCTGTGTGGTAGGAAGAAAAAAAAAAGCAGGCACTCAAAGAAACAGCAGCTAGAAAACATCTAGCTAAAATCAAGGCAGGCACGTCTGGGTTATGGTAACCTGTTTTGTGGATCCCCACTGGTGTATTTTTATAGAATAAGTCTGAGACGTGTTTGCTTTTGGTTTAAGAGACTCCAGGAGAAGCAGTCAGCTCAGAAGAATGAAGAAAACTTTTCTGCCTTGTTCTCATCTTGGGTCAGGCAGAGAAATGCTCTCTTGGACACAAGGTGACCACAAATCCCAGGGCCCTCCTGTACCAGCAGAAATCCTTTTGGATTTCTTCGAAAGGATTTATTTGAATCTTAATGCAGGTCAACCACTCTAGAAACAGGAGCAGCCACTGACGGTGTTCACAGCCTCCAGGTACTAGCCTTCCTTCTTCAGCAGTTTGCTCCTGTCACTTGATTATATTTCAAGCCTTGGGCTGGTGCTGCTGACCTTTACTGCATCCATTCTCCATACGTACCATGCAGACCTCTAAAATCCCCATGCTACTGCCCTCACCTCCAAGCATTGGGATATCAGAAGCGAGAAGTCTGGTATCTGTGCCTACTTCAGGCTCAGATCAAACATGCTACTGTCCTGCTTACAGCACCTGGAAACCTCTTGCTGGTCCAGGACCCCTTCTGACAACTAATAACCATATTCTTCCCACTCAGTTATGGCTAATGAAAAGTACTGCAAACTAGGTATGTCTCTTCTGTCACTTCTTTATTGACAGCCACTGATTTTATGTGCCTCCTCCATAAACTACCGTCTCCTGCCTGGATCCACCTACGTTCATCCTCTCACTTCATTGCTTTCAGACTTCCAGCTCCGCTTATGCTTTTACTGCAGCGTTTCCTTTCTCGTTTGTCTTCCTATTTTGGCAGTGAATTTTTCTTCCAGCCTCTGAGCCTCCTCTTCATAAACTCCATCGTTTTGGACTCCTTTTACCTTCCCAAACAGGATGTCTTAAGCCAAAATTTTAGGAATGTAATTCTGGCCCTACTGAAGTCAACTGGCTGAGGGTTTTGCCATCTTTCTCTTTGGGTAGCTTTTTTTTCCCCCCATGTGTTTGGGCACTATTTGCATATATAATTGTTACATATGGATCTGTCTCATGAAAGAAAAATAAGCTGAGCTTACTCCAGTCTCTGTATAGTCAGATGATTGATATATGACCAGTATAGACTAACAAAAAGAACATTCTCCAATGCGCATATTGCTTTGATTACTGAGGTTTTTAGGACGTCCAAACGTTGTACAAAAGGAATAACAAACATCAGATGTTTGAAAAGTTAACTCAATAGAAGTCAAGGCAATAATGCTTGGTAGCAACTTGTTACAAAGAGTTCATATTTTTCTATTAATGGAAAATGACACAAAGATGCCCTGAGGCCAGCTCGGTATTTGTATTAGTAAGTGACCAAAACTGTGTGTCAAGGCGCTCGCACACATACTAATCACTTGCATTTGTAACTGCTTCCTCCGTCTTCCTGGCAAAATATCAGCATTAGGAAATTGTGACTAATGGCAAGAAGTAAGAACATTGAAACACTTATCTTAATAGGCACTATATCAGCACAATCTTTGAGGTGCCAAGGAAAAAAAATAATAAAATACAGTTTGATTAACCTAAATAAGATAGAGTGTGAACAGAGTAGGCAGCTCCTTTGAAATGGAAGTGAAAGTGAGCAAAAAATAAAAAAAAAAGCTCCTGTGGAGTTTGCTTTTATTACTTATTATTTTTTATTGCATTTGTTAGGAATACGAACAGGGTATGTACTTATTCCTCCAACACAGAATCAGTTTTGTGCACGTACAGGCATGAAAGGCAGGACTACAGCGTTCATCTGTTTTGATTTTTGGATATTTTTACTCCTTTTAAAATCTAATATTTCTGGAAAAAATTTACATCCTTTGTTCCCTTGTTTAAAAATAAGGGGAGGGGTGTTTTTGTTTTGAATAATTAGTTGTGGCGTCTGATTGTATAAGAATTGCTCTATTGTTTGGACAGTATGACAGCCTCTTGTGTTTTAAGGAGTCTTTTTTTTTCCTTTTTCCAGGCAAATGGCTTTTGAGAATGGCAGCATTTCAAGATTATGAAACTGCCGCTGATGGTAATGGTTCTGTGATAATTAAACTGTCCACAGTGTCTCTCTCTTTTTTTTGTGAAACTGAGACAAGGGTAGTTGTGATTTCATCAAAGGCTTTGTTTGAGCTCTGGCAGCTGGCAAGGCAGAGCCCTCCGCTAGCAGACTGAGCACCATCCCGAAGAGTTTTCACTATACATTTCCTTCATCGGCTGCATATTCCTCGCATTTCATCTTTGCCCATCTCGGTAACAAGACGAGTCGACGTCTTGGTGTTCGTTGTTGACAGAATGGCCAATTTGTCCTCTTAGCAGTAATGCATTAAAATTGGCCTTTGGAGGCTTCTTAAGCTGAAGGCAGGGACCACATTCTGCTTGGGAGTTTTCATTCTTTGCAAGACCGTTCGTGTAAGAAAACCTGGTATCCTAAACGTGCCCCGATATTAAAAATAAGTACTAAAATTATCATACAATCATGGAATGGGACCTTGAGGATCATCTAGTCCAGCCTTTAATTATAAAATACATCGTGTCCTTGCAGTAAAAATAAAACAACGGTTTCTTCTCTTATTTTAAAGCAACATACATTTCATTCTCCAAAGAGGTCTGCAAAATGCTGCGTATCATTACCCAGTTGTGTAATTCTCTTTAATGCTCTAGGACTGGTCAAGAGTGTTAAGTTAAGGGCGACCACAGGTTCACGTGGCTGGAGCAGCGCTGAGGGATTTTCACAACTGCTTTTTGTGTGTGTGATTGTGCCATGTAGGCAAGAGATTATCTATGGCTTTCTGGAAAAGCTTTCTTGTAAATTGAGTCTCTAGAGATTCATGGGAGCAGAACTGTATAGACACTTACTGCTCAGCTGGTACCCTCACTTAAATTAAAAGTGTTTGGATTTCTGGGCACTCAGAACCTTATGGGGTCAGGTTCTTCTAATGATGATATTGCTCAGCTCTTGTTCTATCCTTTTTTTTATATGGTTTTTCATTCAACATTATTAAAAGGAGGGCAGATGTATACTATGAGAAATGTTTTGAAGATTTTGGGTGAAAGGTAAAACAGTTAAGGAAGATGAAGGGGATTCATACACAGAGAATAGTGTGAGTCAGAATTTGGGTAACTGGGCAATGTGGGAGTCGGTAAACACTCAGCAGAGCTGAACTGGTGAATTGTAAGATATTAAAAAACCTAAGAGATCAGGAAAGAAAGTAGGAAGTCTGATGAATGCTGGAAAACAATAAGACAAAAAAATCTTTGAGGCTATTTGAGATCAAGTTCTAAAGGGTTTGCAAGTACAGCAGTCTCCAGGCAGTGCATATTTCTGGGTTAATTCTCAAGAACTCACTAGCATATGGCCCTTCCCAGAAGTTCTGTAGTGTGGAGTTGCCTGAGATGTCTGATCTGGCTTAGCATCACTCCTTGCTGGAGAGAGGAGATTGTTCTCCTTCCTCCCTCTTGCTCCTGCCTCCAGCTCTGGAGCCCACCCCTCACACCTTACCCATGCACTAGCGCTTTGTTCACTAAACCACCAGAAAAAAATAATGTTTGCATGGCGTTTGCCAGTTTAACTTTCCCTGGTGTGATGCGATATTCCAGTGGTGTGGTCTGATGGGCATCAGCAGCAGCCCAAAGAAGGAGTAGGAGCAAGCAGCTGGAGCTAGAGCCAGGAGGATAAGACTCTGTTATGTATTAATGACTCCTTAGAGCATCTTTCTTACCTGTCTCTACACTGTTGCTGCAGTTTTACAAGTATCTGAATCATACTTAAGCTCAAGCTCTTGCTGGAAGGCGTGGGAGCTATGCTTACCTCTCAGCCACGCATTTTCCCTGCCTTGTGGTGACACCACCGGTGCGTGGTGGAATGGTAGGCTGAGCTAAGAGGCAAGAGAAAAGAGGTCTATTTTCAGCTGGATCTGTTCCCCAGTTTGGCTGTGTGAGCCCTGTTCGCAGAGACCCAAGAGGAGGGAGGAGGAGGAAGGGTTGGGCCTTCGTTCTGGGCTGCGGCCCATACTTAGATGAGCTTCAGCCAAGGGTGAAGCCATGCCCATAGGCTTTTCTCGTCCCTACTGCATTCAGTTCTGGTTCTGTAACCTGGAGATAGTCTTACTTGCTCAGAGGAAAGAGTTGTAAATAGAGGCAGTTCACGGAGATACGGTAAAACTTAAAGTGTTAAGTTCTTCAAGCTTTTTGGATGGAAGGCGTCGTAGAAATACCGTTTGTATTAAGCTGCAAAAAAACGCTGTTTAGAATTTCAGGAATAGCTGTGGGAAATAATTTTAGGTCTGTGTAAGGAATGCATGTTATTTTAAAAGAGGAGAAAAACACGGGGAAGTGAAAGCAGAGGAAAGGACAGCTAGAATGATTCGGTAATCTGGGGATGCAAATAACTAGGTCTGAGGTTTTTAGGAAAGAAGGGGATCCTACTGAAGGAAGAGGGATTCCACTTAAAATACATGTAATTTTTAAGGGAATTGAAAGAGTGGGTCTTTAAGGGCTTTTTGAGCTAGAGTCTGGGGCAGAAATCAAGGGGATACAGGCAAGGCTTGAAGTACCATGTATAAAAGGAATCGAGGAGGAATTACTAACGTACCAAGATGGTTATTAATATTGTAGAGCTTCCAGGGAGAAGACAACAGAGAAGCAACTAATGCGAATTCCAGAAAAGATCTGGATATGTACTTAGAGAAAATATGTAGTGTAAGCATATGCAGACTTAAATGAGGGGAGTGTCCTGGGTGGGGTTTTGGCTTCTCTACATGAATGGAAATCTCTCTTCGGATGGCTCCTGGTCCATGGTGGTAGGCAACACAGGGAAGGAAAATATGCGCCAGACTCTGGGAGGGCCAGTGCACCGTGGAAGTTGTGGCGTGTAGTATTTTGATGTGTCCGCTCTCGTATAGTTACCAGATTTCACTTTTATGGTTGCATTTAAGTAAACACGCCGTGTTTTGATCAGTCTCTAGGCTGGTGGGTGTTTATTTGCTCGCCAAATTGCGCTTTCATATTTGGGAAACGTTCGCTGGGCTACACTTTCTTGCTTCGTGTTGATGTTCTTGTGTTCTTTCAAAAGAACACGTATATTCTGCATGTTTTCAGTCAAGCCAAGCATATATTTTTATATGCAGATGGCAATTATAGTGAATATTTATAGGGCAGAGATTGAAACTTCCATCCTATTGACCACAGCTTTCTCAGTTCCTGGACGGTTACCTCATAACATTGAAGTAGTTGTAAGCAGTCATGCATGCTCAAGGTTAAAAATGGTTCCTCGCAGCAGTGTTATACAACCTGTAACTAGATGCCAAACCCCCAAAGTGCACTGAATCAATAAAAATTCCTCTCGGTCTGCATCGGATAAAGTGATGCTGAAGTGGAGTAGCTGTATGATGTTATGTACCCACATCCCTCGGTGCTTTCTTGCAGGTGACAGAGTTATAGTGTTCCTCCCCTCGGTTCCAGGCTGCAAAGGGAAATAAATGGTGAGGGGCAAACCCCTAAAGAACTGAAAGGTCCGTTCCTGCAGTTTTTCTATTTAGGATATTTATTCATATTGTTTTGATTTGGAAACTTAGCTGGGAATTTCATGAGAACAAGCGTTTTCATGAGTTTTCTGGGACTTAATTACCTTTTGTTTGATATAAGTTTTACATGTTGGAACGTGATTTTAATAACGCTCTGTGTTTATGCTTCCTTGAGATGCATTTCTTACGTACATTTACGTGCATTTTCAGCTACATGTCATATAAAAGGCTGCCTTCCATTTGCTTGGTAACAGAGTGCTTTGATTATAATCTCTTGATTTTTTTATTTAATTTTTTTTTAAGAGAGAAGGTTCTCTGCAGTGTCCTAGCTTGGGCATAAAAAAGGATGTATTATTCCAAAGGCCGTTATGGAGAGAAGATCTCATCTCTCCAAGACTTTTTCCTCCTCTGAAAGCTGTTGTTTCTCCTGTCTGTAGAATCAAGATGATGGTATTTACAGCTTGTGTTTTCATTTCAGCATGTTATTGTTGCTCTATAATAGCTACAGACTGGAGCTGACTCTTCAACAACAGTTGATCGCTAATTCTGTAACTGTAGATTCACCGAAGATCCAAGACCTGCTTATTTTTCATTTAATAACATTATGTACTGAATCGAAGAGAAAAAGATGGCCATGATCATCGAGAGCAGTGTGGTTTAAAATACTGAAGAGTGCCTTTTTAAGCAGAGGTAAACTCGAGGCTGAAAATGAATGAGGCATTAATATGTTTTATCTTGAGTAGTTATAAAATGGTTATTCCAGTTGAAGGTCGAGTCAGGAATTGTAAAGATCTTAAAAATGAAAACAAACATAAAAAATAGGTAAACTGAAACTGCGAAAAACTTGTGCTTTGAGGGAAGATTTATGTAGGTTTTTAGCGTATCCAAATGGCTTCACCCATCCTTAGAAACATGAATAGTGCTTTGGATTTCTGTAGCACCTTTCATCTGAGCACCTCAAAGCACTTTGCAGGCATTAATTTAATTAAGTTTCACAGCACTCCTGTGAGCTAAGTAATGTTTAAATAAGGATCACTTCACCCAGCTCTGAAACGGAGCCACCCCTGGGGTGGAATGTGGTAAGTATTTAATAGTACGTAGCAACACTACACAACAGTTCAGGAGAGAGTGTGGAGAAAATACTGTGTCCCACTGAGGCTGCAGGGCAAATCTCGTGAGACAGCGTATCCATTTGCTTGTTCCTTTTCCTTCTTAGTTGGAGGTTGAATCCCACCATCCTTTTGATTGCTCTGAGGGGTGAGGAACTTGCTTCTAGGTCCCCCCCAAATGATCTTTGCCTAACCACGACTTTAGCTCAAAGTGCTGTGATACTCCGTTCCATGAGGTGTCCCCTCTAATAATCACCGTCTCTGTTACTGTCATGCCTTGACTGGTCGATACTGATTTCACATCATGGATCTATTGGAGAGGGGCCTGGATGTGTTGGAGAGGGTCCAGAGGAGGGCCAGAAAGATCATCGGAGGGCTGGAGCGCCTTTCCTATGAGGACAGACTGAAGGGGACTTGGGTCTGTTCAGCCTGGAGAAAAGAAGGGGAGACCTTATAGCAGCCTTCCAGTACCTGAAGGGGGCCTACAGGATAGAGGAGGAGCTTTTTCTTAAAGGCATGTGGTGATAGGACAGGGGCCAATGGTTTTAAACAAGAGTAGGGTAGATTTATATGTTAGACATTGGGAAGAAGTTCATTGCTATGAGGGTGGTGAGGCACTGGAACAGGTTGCC
>WEIS01031571.1:221-10526 GCA_013389965.1 Todus mexicanus | reverse complement strand
TAATTAGTTAATAATACCTCTCTGAGGCACTTGTCAGACTATCAGATTTTCCAGTAAGTCAGAAAGAAAACGGGTTTAGAAATTATTTGTTACAAGTTTTTTATTCAGTTCTGTAGTAGCCTGGCACTTAGTGTTACCTTGACACATAATGCCCTTTGTGACAAGGTAACAGTACTAAATTCAGTTCCACAGTGAGTTTGCCCAACACCCAAAAATTTATTCTGCATGACTTTATTAAAGGAAGGGTCTTTGTCTTTCTCAGCATGCCGAGAACACCACAGATCTCTCTACTGCTCCTGCATGCTAATGTCGATCAACAGCATTTATTCAGGATGAGGTCAATGCATGGAGACCATTCCAGAAATGTTCAGAGACTCTCCTCCCCTGACTTGAAACCAGTGCTTTTTCCTGCAGATACCATGTCACTAAATGTCAGCTAAGGCAGCACTCTCCAATTTCCCTATTAGTCACTTGCTGAAGCACTTCATTAAGGAGTGACTTAAAAAACTGCCCCTTATCAGACTCCTGATGGTGTGAATTCACTGGGAATGAGCAGAATTGATTAGTTTAGGCCCAGAAATACTCCCTAAAAACTTCTAGCTGCCTTTCAGCTGTTTTGCCTGCATGCAGCCTCCTGCAGAGCTTCTCCTCTACGTACTTTATTTTTCTCCTTTTCTAATTCAAACTAAAGTTTGGCATTGATAACTGAAGTACAATTAATCTAAATTACGTAGATGACTTAAACTAGATTCACTGTGAGACATCAATCCAAGTCCAGAGGGAAGCAAAGAAACACTGAAAATGGGAAAAATACACATTTAAATGTACCCATGGGAAATTTCCAGGAAACTAGTCTGGTTTTTGATTGGCACTAAACTGGCTCTTAAAAAATGAGGAAGAAATCCTATTTATTTTCATGAAGCTAGGAGAGCACCTTGATTCCTGTGGCCATAAAGCATATACAAAGCGGACAATATAAGAGACAATGTGTGCATTGTGCTTGTGGTACCTGTTGCAGTGGATGATTTCACTTCAAGACTACATTGTGTCTCTCTCCATAGATCTCATTCTCTCTCTAGAACAAGGCCAATTTGCATTGTCGGAGCATCTCTCCTTTCTATTTTGTTCAGGATTTTCCTTCCTCAAACAGCCTGTGTCAGCAGATGCTCCACTGTAAACAAATCATTCGTTCCAGCTTATCCCTTTCTTACAGAAATTGATATTACCTCAGGTTTTTTTAAGATGTATTTTCAGCTGTGCCCCTGGCTTTGGACATTTTATTGTTGTATGTGATTTGCAGAGATGTTGGAGCAACGAACCTCTTCTAGCAAACTGATTACACTAAGGTGCTTCTGCTTGAAATCACCAGGATATCTCCACTTTCAAACTTGAATTTCTAAATGATTTCTGGTGATGTGCACAAAAAAACCAAAAAACCCCAAGCCCTAGATGCTACAGTATTTTATTCAAAGTGATCAAACTGAAGTAGAACAATTTCCGAGTTTAAAATCTGAAGAGTCATTTTGATTCAGCATTATCTTCCTATATTTTCCAATGAAAAGGCCAAATCCTGATGTCTTTCCTTACCGTCTAATCTGTCTATATTCAGCTCCAGCTGAAGCCGATAAGAATTTAGTTCTTCAAATAAGTATAGATTATAACCCTATTAAGAAAGATTATAAAAAATACACCATGGGTGTACAATGTACTAAATACGACAGTTCAGTAGCACAGCACACAAAGAGAAGAATATTTCTTTTTTAATTATGCAAAAAAGGAGAAAATTAACATCCAATTGCTTTGCCAGCTTCCTTAGATTACACTTAGATCTGTTATGCGAACAAAAGACTTGTACTAAGAACATGTCTCCTTTTTAGCATGCACAAAGTGACTTCACATCAAAAAGCAGCAGGATCTGGCAGTCAGCAGCACATTCCTACAGGGAAATATCACACATAGTTGTTTTCTATGGTGAAACACAGGCTGGAGAGACTCAATTGTCACACTGGTTGTTACCACCTATAATTACTTTTAAAGATTCATGTCCTGTAATGATCCAAGACACTCCCGTTATCTCTTTGCAGTGATTGATCTGAAACATCTGCCATCAACACTTGCCTGGCTAAGAGAGCTATTTTGCTCAGGGATGATACAGGGAGCAGACATTGTCATTGACTTACAGTATGTTATGCATGCAAAATCAAAAATGTCTTACAGCAGTCTCCAGCTGAAGATTTAATGGCATCTAAACTGAAGACAGTAGCATTTTGTTTTGCAAGGTGGCAATGTAAACATGTTTGTTTACAAGCCTGTTGCTCTGCAGGTCTAATATGGCAACGCATCAGCAGAGAATGACAAAGGGGAACCATTTTCTGATGCCTTCAGTACCTGCCAAATCACTCCTGGTCTGACAGAGAAGGACAGATTCAGAACTTGTCCCCATTTTGCTAGTTTAGATAATCTGTTTATTACTTTCCCTGCTTCTTACTTCACAGTCCAAGCTCAAGAAAACTGATTACATGGAGAAATCTCCCACTGACCTTGAAGTATTTGTAAGACAAGCTTTTGAACAGATGCAAAAGTCATTAACCTATATGTATTGAACTCCTTACTCTGATTTAATGATCAAAGCATGTAACATATAATTAGTAAAGACAAGCTGACTTCTCCAGATTAAATAATAACTGAATGCCTGATCGTAAACTGAACCCATTAAAGCTGTTAGGATTTCTTAGTTTTGGTAAAAAAAAATTAGCTTCCGATTCAAACCAAGCTTAGGGGATATCGGCATTTGTTTCATTATTTACCCATTCACCTTATCACATCATGGAGAGAACAGGACAGAAAAATCTGGAGTTGATTGTTTGTGGCCTAGCTGAAAGACTGGAGCAGGGAAGCTTTCCCTCACTGGTGATTCACTGTCCAGTTTCTAATGGACAGGTATGAATTTGATGAGTATTTCAGACACACAGAGCTAGTCAGATTTTGCTCCCTATTTGCTACTGAGAATCAAGATTACTTAAAAAAAAAGATTGATAAATAATGATAAAATAAAAAAACCTCTGGAAATGTGCCATTATTTTACATATGTGTTTATCCGCATGTATGGTCAAGTGCATGCATTTCAAATTTTCTTTCAGAAAGCAAGAAATCATGAACTGATGAACAGTAAAGTTTCTTTCTAGTTCTCCTTTCTTCCTGTCAGTGTGCAGGGAAAACCAAAACAAACCCCACAAAATGTCAGAAAACAGGTTAAAAGTGGAAAAACTATAGCTTTTACTTTAATTTTTTTGTTTTGATGGAAAGGTATGAGTTTTAGTGGGTAAAAAAAAAAAGAAAGAAAGAAAACATTAACAAGTCAACAGACTTTTCCCTGGCACTGTTTCTCTCTCCCCATCCTCACTTTTAACACATCAGATAACTTTCTTTAAAATTCGATGGATCTGAAGACATAGGGAAATACTAGCTTTGATCTTTGACACTCCTCTTAGGAGCCCTGAATGACTGGCAACAACAACATTGAAACCCACACTTATTTTATCTATCTTATCACTGACCCTAGACTGCTGGAAGGAAAGAAATCCAGTTCATATAAAACTGATATAAATGAAGACTATAAGGTATTTTCCATCACAGTAAAAATATTGAGAAAATGCAAGACTTCAAGGTAAGGAACTCTTACGTAATTGCTACACTAAGAAAGTATACATTTCATATATATAGAAATCACAATACCGTATATTAAAAAGAAGGTAAATATCAATAAAATAGACTTCTGAAACATACACATTTTAATCAAAATTCAAGGAGTCCTGCTGCAGTGGTGTTTCCATTTTAAGCAAGTCTTCCCCAAAGCCTTGCCTGAAACGCGTGATGTCCCTCCAAGTGCCCAGCTCGTCCTGTGTTCCAGATCATTAGCGTGATCCCCACTGACACACCGTATGGTGGTGAATGGCTCCGCTCTGAGCCATGAGCAATACCAAGCTGTTAATGATGCCTTCAGCCCAAAACATGTATTTTAATGAATGCAGTGGGAACTTTCAGTTCTCAGCACGCAGACATCACTGGCAAACAAACACTCACGGCTGTGTCTTACTGCTGTACCCCAGAGAGGCAAGTACACGTTCACACATACATATTCAAAGATCGTGTTGAACTGGGAATATGTTTTGGTTTACTCTGCAAACTCAAAGTGGCTGCAGAAAGTCTCCTGAAGAGGTCAGGGCA
The DNA here is from genome assembly GCA_013389965.1 of Todus mexicanus. NCBI lineage: Eukaryota > Metazoa > Chordata > Aves > Coraciiformes > Todidae > Todus > Todus mexicanus. The sequence continues at coordinate 6,299 of WEIS01031571.1, read as the reverse complement.
GCTTAAGAGAGAGACCACAAATGGGTCTGACAACATGTAGTGGGCAGAGGGAGAACTCTCCTTTTGCTGTATTCTGGCTTTGATGTTTTAATATTTAATATTATTGTAAGGAAGCCTGAAATTCGAGGGCAGCCTTTTGTAAATACTTTTAGGCCACTGAATCATCTCCATTCCCTGCTGGTAGGTCAAATGGTGTGGAAATCCTGTAACAGCACAGACTTCCAGCATGTTAAGCAAGAATAATATAAACATATCCTTTTTTTCTCCCTGATTCACTCTCTTTTCTTTTTTTAAAAATTTTATTTTTTAATTTCAACTATGAATGGACCACAGATCAACAGTAAGCAGTTAAACACCTAACAAAGGAACACAGATAGATCAAATGAATTATTAACGGATATATGCACAGAGGGTTGGCCTCTCAGAAAACTTGAGGGTCAACTTTCCACGTTATGAAATCCCACTGTTAAGAGTAGATACTCAAAACACATGTGACTACTGAAGCAACTAGCTATGAGGCAAATTTTCAAGAGCGATCTTCACCTAATAGGGACAGAAAAAGAACAACTACAAATTCACTTTACTGAGCATGGCACTCCACGGGCAAGAAAAACATGGATTAGATAGGCACCAAACACACCACAATTTTATTCCTTTTAACTGAACTGGAAGGTTTATAAGTTGCTTATATGCTCTAGTCCTGTTTACATATCCAACTTTTCCTTGCCTTCACCACTCTTTTAGTCACTTCTAGCAAGAGCCAGTCCAGAAGTAACACCATCCATTCACTTCAGTGCTGATCATAGCATATCTGGGTGAAAGGATGTCAGGAGGGCTGAACGCAGCAGCTCTGTGGTGCCAGGAGCAAGCTGCAGAACAACAGTCTGCATGGGACCCATCCAAAGTAACACTCTGGATCATCAGCAGAAATGGGGAGACAATCAAAAAGTATAAACTACCTTTCTCCATCATCTTTCCCATGTCTTCTGTAAATATGACGGAACAATCCTTCCTCTATAACAGTGATGATAAACAATTTATTGCGATATGGGGAACGTGGCTTTGTATTCTCCACTGACACATTCTACCTCAGTAAGGAGGAACAAATAATTTGAAAATTAAAATGATCACAAAGTTGCTATTCCTTCTAAGCAAACCAAGCCTAGTAAAACAGATGCATCTCATGGTATCTGGACTGTTGTGCCCTATAGCCAGAAATTTCAGTTAAAGTCATCTGTATGAAAATAATGAAGATAAATAAAATAATGCACTGATGCTGAAATATGAAGGGCACACGAGAATATAGAGCTTCAGAGGAATCAGATTGCTTATGGGCAGTGTTAAATGTTTTTAAAACAGGAGATTAGGGGACTTCTTATCAACTGCTGAAAGCAAACAACTGCTGAAAGCAGGAAACAAAGGCAGTTATAGAAGTTTACTCTCCAAGCAGCCAAAGCAAGTAAAAAAGGGTTTCCAGACAAGATGAGAATGAAGATGGATCCTGTTCTTCCTGACTGAGCTGAGCAGAAGGGGAAAAAAAAAAAAAAAGCTGTTTTATTTCTATCAGGCATATTAATTTTCTTGGATGTTGATGAAATACAAATCTGCTCTTTTCAGTAGGAACAATATCAGTAACCACTTGATTTTTATAATTTTCCTGTATTTCATGGCATAATCCCCAGAGATCACAATGTTTTTCAGGATGCAGACCCACAGAAAAACACACGTTTATTGGTATACCTTAAATGGACACAAAGACTTTGTTTTTTCATGTCTCCTTCAAACAACACCATCACATTGACTGTTCATCAGGCACAACAGCAATCTTATGTTTTATGGCTGTATCCACACTAACCAGAACTCACATACAAGAGAAGCTGCTCTCAAGTTGTGAAATTGTAATACGTGGCTTGATAAGAAAGCTTTGTTTCCCAAAGCACGTGTCACGGTTTGGGGTCAGAGCACCCCCAAATCTGCAACAGAACGCTCTCTCCCCCTCCCCACCCAAAAAGGGAAGAAAGGAAATAAGGGAGAGAGACTTAGTGATTAGGAAAGGAAACTAGAACAGCCTTACTAAAACATGAGAATAATAATAACAGTAATAATAAAAGGTAAATATATACAAATATTTACAAAACCAGTATCGAACCCAACCCCCCTGATGGTAAATACATCACCGTCACCTCTGATGCTGTGGAAGGGCCCAGCAGCAGATGGGAACCGGGAGCTGGATTCAGGGATGCGGTCCAGAACCTGGGGCCCAGCCAAGGTCTGAGCCGGGGGCTGAGACCGGGGCCGGAGGCCTCAGGGCAAAGCTGAAGCTGCCAAGGCCAAACCCAGCGAGGAAGAGTCCCAAAGCAGCTCGATCTCAGGGAAAACCAAAATGGCGAAAGGGTCAGGAGAGAAGGGGCAAGAGAGAGAGACGAGACCCTTGTGATCCCTCAGCTTTATACCAAATATGATGTACATGGATATGGAATATCCCTGTTGGCTAATTTAGGGTCACCTGTTCTGGTTGCTCCTCCCTGAAGGTACAGCCTTTACTTTTCTGCATCCCCCGTGTGGTACATGAAGTCTATCAATGTCCTTGGTTCACATACCAATCCTTGGTACTAACTATAAACATGGAGCGTTATCACTGTTAGAAGCAGGCTCTGTCTGGTAAACACGCTGCTGAAAAGTAAAAGTCATAGAACAGAATTTCTGTTCTAACCCAGACCAGGACAGCATGTGGTGTAGGGAAGAGTGCTTGTCTTTGCTAATAAATGCTTTGACTGTTCAACAAAACACAGTGGGAAACCTCCGGTGAGACAGTACATTAATAGTTGTCTTAGGACTGGTTTACTTTTTAATGGCTTTCAGGTTGCCTAATATGCTAAAGAAAGATGCAGTCAGAGTCTACTTTCCACATGAACATTTAAGTCACTTCAAAACACCGATATTCCTGAGATGCTGGAAAAGGTCCAGAGAAGGGTCATGAGGATGATCAGAGGACTGTAAGACCTGCTATATGAAGAAAGGCTGAGAAGACTGGGTTTGTTCAGCCTTGAGAAGAGAAAGCTTAGGAGATACCTTTTTACCATGTACCAGTACATAAAGGGTGGTTTCCAAGAAGATGGAGAGCCTTTTTACAAGGAGTCACATGGAATAGATAAGGGGCAATGGATATGAGTTACTCTTGGGGAGATTTCAATTGGAGTCCAGAAGACAATTTTTCATCATGAGAACAGTTAGCTGTTGGAACAATCTCTCAAGGAATGTGGTGGATTCTCCTACATTAGACCGTTTTAAGACTCAGCTTGACAGGGTGTCGGGCCATTTCATTTAAATTATATATTTTTACCTTGAAAGGTTGGACTAGATGGTCCTTTAGGTCACTTCCAACCAGGTATCCTATGATTCTATGATTTCTCAACTGAAGATAAAAGACTGGAAAGTAAAAGGGCAAGAAAAAAAAATCCTGATGAGGCAGATTGTCAGGTCTTTCTGCCATTCTGGGTCAAGCTGTGTTGTTATTGTCCTTAATGGTCAATGTTTTTTATTTATATTATAGTTTTAGAGAGTCTTTAAGTTCAGTTTCTGAACAATCAGGAGCCTGTCAGACATTAAGAAGTTGTTCACAGGATGATTGCATGGAATCAGGAATCAGGATGGCCTACAGATATAAAGAGAAGCAGCAGAAGTAAGATTCAAATTTTGAAAAACTAAGTTAACATTTATTTAACTGTAAGGGAGAATTTCTAGGGATGTGCCCAACTACAGAATCCACTTCTCCCTCCAAAACCAGCCCTGGATAGTTCAGAAACATGGTGCTTTGACTTCTTACTCTAGACCAGTCACAGAAAGTGAGCAGAGAGAGACTTCTGTGCTTTTATGCTGTGAATCTCCAACAATTACGTGTAGATGTGGAAAAAAACAGCTATGGATTTTATTTTTAGAGCTTTCCTTTTCATGGTCTACCAGCATTTGGTGACATTTCTCACACACAATCGTATATTGCTTGTATCCTTCACACAAACACACACACACACAAAAATCCTTTGCCACAGACCAACGAAGTTGAAATTCTAGTCTATTTAAAATTAAACTGAGTGTAGCTTCGAATTCTATAAATCAAAGCAGTGGCAGCTTGTAACCATTGTCCCATTTAATGAGTTAATGTCAGCAGAGTTTTGAACATACCAGACATTGTATAAATTGTGTGTATTACTACGAATTTATCTGATTTCATGACAAGTTGTATATTTCACAGTTTTCAGTTTTGATGCCTCTCTAAGGTCTTATCTGAATTTAAGAGGTTTCCAAAGAAAGGGATTCTAAAAAAACTCTCTTAGCATGGATGAAATTTATCCTAGGAAAGAAAACAAGAAGGAAAGTGAACCCAAGTCAGCAGTTCTGTTCTGTTACATAAACAGCTAATAGTACCTCTCTGAGCTGTACTGGTAAGAAGATTTTCTTGTCCTTACATATGCAACATATATGCAATTTTTTTGCATACATAATAGCAAGAAAAATTATTCTATTTACCAGTGTAGATATAACCAAGTATTTCAAGTGTATTCCTTTCCAATATGTCAGAAAGTGACCCCAAAAACTTCCAGAACCTGCAGAAAGCCAGCAGCTGTAATATCAGATTACAAGACAATGATTGGACTGACCTTTGCAGGTTATCTTTTGATCAAATGGACACCCCAAAGTGTCTGGCCATCACTCTTATCCACACTTTCCGTCACCAGAGCTGGTCACCACATCACAGGTCGAAGTGACCGGTTTTATTTCTTGCTCCCAGACAAATAAACTATACTACAAACACACATAGTAATATGACATGAGAGTTCATTATGCAAGTCCCAATATGAAGTGGATAAGATGTGACTGGTCAATGTGCTGGCAAAAGTAGCATTCACATCCCTAATGAAAAAAGAAACTGAGTCAGCAAATATTGAAATGTTGAGGACCACAGATTTCATCTTGCTGTGCTCATTGCAACACTCTCTTGCACATAGGGAAGAAATGTTTTGATATGGAGATAAAATACCTTTGTGTTGGACATTCCCTATGTCTTGGGATTTCTGCATCAGTATTTCATAATGGGGTACCCAAGCTCCAAACACTAGCTGAAAAAGTATACTCAAATTACTTTTATAGCCTTTTTTTGAAGCAACCTTTCATTTTCCACTGATGTCTGTAAATAAATAAATGTATAAAATGTTGATGGTCCTTGTTAATCTGGCAGTATATTCCAGCCTTTGATCTCCATGAAGGGAAGATGATCATAAAAGCATATAATGTATGTCAAATTCTGACACTGATCGACTTTGCCTTGGCTCCTTCATTTACAAGATTATGTTCATGTGGTAACCTTGATGGATCAGCATTAAATAAGATAAGCCACTAGAGTCTCTTAGAATGCCATGACAGCATATTTTCATGAAGATGTGACTCAGAATATAAAGAAGCAAAAACCATATTGAAAGTCATTCCAAAAATATGTTCCGGAGTTATTTACTTCCTAGTTAAGGCTAAGGATGGAGGCAAAGATATGGAAAGTTTTTTTTAATCTTCCAGTCTTGGAATGTAGTTTGTTCAATATTCATCAGTGGCTGTATATTCATATTGTATCATGTCACTGAGCTACAGGAATCTGTTTCTAAAGAAGTAACAGGACTCACACATGTTCTTAGCCTGAGGCTAGCTCTCTCTGACTTTGGGGAGATAGGAATATGGACTAATCTAATGCTTGAAGAATCCCACCTTAATCCACCCTGTCCCAAGACTAGGACAGCACAAGCAAAGAACAAATATCCCTGCTTTTGCTTTTTGTTCTTTCTTACCCCCTTGAAGAACTAAGGAAGTTGAAGAGAAGGGCCAAGACCTCCCATTTACTCTGAGAGTTATACAACCTTAAAATCTGGAAACTGAACAAAATGAATTTTCTCAAAGATTAAATGAGGCTGTGTCTCTGTTTTAGGAGAAAGGAAGCTGCCACATAACCTTCTATCTCTTCTATGACAGGGATTTCCAGCTCCAGTCTTCTCCAATACATAGAATACCAATATCCAATTCAGACCACCTCCC